>PVJH01033552.1:0-21468 GCA_004026705.1 Nesogale talazaci | reverse complement strand
CCCCCCCCCCCCCCCCCCCAAGCAGGCAGCGTTGGCCCTGGCTCGGGGCTGACTTCTGACTCATCATCCCTTCCAGCCTGGGTGTCCCACATTGGCGGGGAGAGCGGGTGCCCGGAGCTCGGGCCTGTCCACCCACCTCCCCAGGGGACCGTGACCTGGATTGGGGGGTTGGTAATTGGCTGTGTGGCCTGAGGCAAGTCACCTCACCTGTCTGGCTCGGGGTTCTGAGCCAGGGAGTGGGGGGCAGGGACGACCAGGGCCCCTTCCCAGGAGTGCAGGGCTGACCTGGGACTTCTCCCTCCCAGGAGCACACCTGCCCCCGCCTCCATGTTTCCGGCTCCAGGGACCCTCATAGAAGCCCCTCAGCACCCCTCCTCCCTGGTCCCCAGGCCCCCTCCCCTGCCTCCTGCCATCCAGTTTCCCCTGCATGGCCCCTGGCACAGGCCCCTGCAGCTCCCGTCAGGGCTGTCTGTGAAGCCACAGCCACTTAGCTCCATCGGCGGGGACTGGCCCCACCTGCCCACACCTGCTTTCCCTGGCTGGCCTCCAGCGCCTTCCCGGCAGCCACCCAACAGCCCGGGTGCTTGGTTTCCTTCCTTCCCACGGCAGCCAGCGTCTGCGGGCTCCGTGCACGCTGCTCCCCTTGGCCGGGTCCTTCAAGGCTGAGTGGAGAAGCTGCCTTCGCCCTGGCAGCGTCTCGGGCCTCCTCAGGTGGAATTAATTGCCACCTGTGTTCCCGTCGTACCTGCCAGCCCTCCCTCTCTCGGTCTGAGCTGCCCAGTCAATGGGCACCGCGTTCTCCTTGGGCGCCAGCCAGCCCTGCGCCCAGTTGGCACCATCCTGAACCCTGGGTAGGTTGGAGAGGTCATCGCCACTCACTTGGGGGCACGCCTGGCTTCTTTTGTGTGTGTGTGTGTGTGTGTGTGTGTGTGTGGCATCCCTGCCCTGGTGGAAGTAGGAGAGTTGCTGCTGGATTTGAACCGTCAACCCCGAACAGTCCTGCACTCAACCACTCAACCACTGCGCCACCGGAGCTCAGCCAGCTTGTTTTCTTTTAGAGCCTCAATGACTGTTATTCCAGGAGCGCTCTCCACGCCTTCGAAGCCTTCCTACCAATACAGAAGCCAAGACGCTCCCTCCCGGGGTAGCTCCTCAGGCTGGGAGTTCCCGACCGCTGGGACTTTCTCCAGGCCGGTGCCCCGGGGAGCCGCGCCGGCAGACAAGGGGTCTGGGAAGAAAGGGCTGGCGATCGATGGCCCCACATGAGCAACGCACGACACCCTGGGCGCACAGTCCCACCCCCCGACAGGCATGAAGGATGACTGACCGTGGGTCGGAGTCCGTGACGGCAGGGCTGGTTTTGGGTTCCGGGAGAACTCGTGGCCCTGGCCTCCTGAGACACTCAGTGGGCTTCGTCCTGATGGGCTGGTGCCCGGGGCTGCCCCACCACACCCAGGGCCCAGGCAGGAGGGAGGCCTCAAACTGGGCTTTGAAACCAGCCTTCCTTATGGATTCCTTTCCAAGCCTTTTGCCTCTCCCAGGTCTCAATGGCTGGCAGAAGGAAGGAAGGTGGGTGGATGGGGGGCTGGGAGTGAGGGGAGGGGAGGGTGGGATCCTGGGTCAGGCACCAGCTTGCTGCTGTGTGGCATTCGGCAAGTCACTGGATACACCCTTCATCTCGAAAAGGCGGCGGGGGACGGGGGTGGTGGGGGTGGTGGGGGTTCTCTAGTTATAAGCTTCAAGTCCCTGCGAATCGTGGCCCAGCCAAGCCGACGGCACACGTTCTTGGGGCGGACGGGTACCACCCCATCCGCTGGCAGCGTCCAAGCCCTTGGTGCAAAACGCACGGACCCCCACCATCCGTGCTTTCCGTTCTCGGAGGGCTTGTGTCCAGAGAGCGGGCGCTTGGCGAGGGGATACCGCTGCTTTCGAGGGGAGCAGGGAAGCCCCTAAAAATGGTCTCATTGCCCCCCTCCTCTCCCCGCCCCCATGCTTCACGAGATAGAGCACACGGCTTTCACCAGCTGTCTGTCTGGTCTGCGGCCGTGGGCAAACGGAAGGGGAAATTCCACTCGACAAATTCACTTAATTTTTTTTTTTAATGTGTATTTTGTCGCTGCGGTTGAAGAGAGACACAGGAAAAATGTGCGCACTCAGCAGTTTCTGCACGCGGCTCGGCGTGGCAGTGATGACGCTCCCATTTTACCACCCTTCCCCACCCCCACCCCAAGTCCGCCACCCCTCCGGTTTCAGCCTAATTTTCTTAGTTACTGGGGTGGAATCTGATCCTACAAAGGTAGTTCTCTCTCTCTCTCTCTTTTTTTTGTGGGGGGGGGCATCACTGCTCTCCGGCGGTGGGAGTAGGAGGCCCAGCCCCACTGCTGGAATTGAACCTCCGTCCCAGTGGGCCACAGTCCCGCGCACAACCACGACGCCACCGGGGCTCAACCTCCTTTTTTTTTTTTTATGTGTAATGCGCAAGGTAGATTGTTTGTTTGTTTGTTTTTAAGCTAGACCACGGTTTGGTTTTTTCCAAGGTCGCAGGGGATGCTTTTGGTCTAAGTGGTTCAGGTTAATTCCAGGCACCGGAGGCAGGCTTTCATCCAGCCTCCGTGGCTCCAGGACGTCTGCGTCCTGGAGAAGGAAACTCAAGCGGCATCTTCCCCTCTTGATCAGGAGGCGATGGGATCGTTGATTGAAATGTTCCCCCCCCCCACCCCACCCCGTGGCGGTGAGGGCCACCCTAGTCTGAGCGGTTATGGGATCAAATAGCCGCACGTCCCACCTCCCTAACTAGGAGTTCCACACCACTATTTAATAAAAGTGATGAGAAGGAGCCTGCTTGTCGTGTATTTAAGGGAGAAGGACTAAGCGCGTCCCCTTAGAGGAGGACGTTGGCTCTTGAATTTTTCTTATGTACTCTGAATTAGTGAGGAATTTCCTTTCTAGCCCAGTCTTTTCAGGATTTTCATCAAGAAGATCTTCTGTATCAGATGCTTTGTCTGCATCTAGAGAGATGGTCACATGATCCTTTTTCCTTGTGGTATTTCCGTGCGGCACACGGATTTATTTCCAGAGGTTGAACCATCTCTGCATTTTTGGAATACACCCCACGTGGTTATGATGTATGAATCTCTTACTTTTTCGTTAAATTTTTTTCCATTAAAAACACATTTTATTGGAAACTCTTACAGATAAATATTTTTTTCTCCCCCCCCCCTCCCCTGCATATCTGCCTTCTGGTGGGAGTAGGAGGCCCAGCTTTGCTCCTGGAGAGCTGCTGCTGGATTTGTACTGCCAACACAGTGGGCCGCAGTCCCACACACAACCACTATGCCACCGGGGCTCAGCCCCTTATCGATATTTTAACAATGCATAATTCAATTAGAACAAGCATGATTGTACAATTACCACCACCATCACTTTCAAAATATCTTCTTTCTTCTTGAACCCTTTGATACCAGCACTTCTTTAACCCCTCTCTCTCCCACCCTACCTCCAGGAACCCTTCTTCTTATATGATAAATAATAATAATTTCTGCCATATTTTGCACCATCCACTGTATCCATTCCCCTACAATTTTGATATGAGTCTTTTTTCTGAGTTTTTTTCAGTCTTTCTGTTCACCGACGCTTTGTTGAAGATTTTTGCATTCATATTCATAAGAGCTATTTACTTACAATTTTCTTTTCTTGTGATGTCTTTGCCTAGCGTGAGTCTCAGGGTTATATGTTCATCGTAGAATGATTTAAGGAAGAGTCTTTTCTGTTCGGTCCAGTCCAGTTCACGATAATAAGTCCGATATTAGCCCATAGGTCTGATATCAATCCATAAGTCCTCTTCAGACTCACGAAGCACATGCGATGACACCAGGACAGTCCCAGGACAGTGGGTGCAGAGTCTTGTGTATCCAGGGGCGGTAGAAGCATCTCAGGGCTGGCAGGGGTCTCCCTGTGGCTCCCCCGGTTTCCAGGGCTCAGGGTCCATCAGCATGCTGCCACGTGTCTTGTCAGCTGCAATGTCTCCCGGGAGTGGGCTGAGAGATAGAGTCTCTAAGTAGGTATTGTCAGTAAAAGTCTCCGAGGAAGTGAACCGTGAGAAACAGTGTCTCCGCCTCCAAGAAGAAATTACCACATTTCCCAGAATTTTCGAGAAGGCCATGTCCACACAGGGGTCTTATTGGCTATCACCAGACGGACAGGCTAGACTCCACCCCGATACTCGTAATCCTCAAATTGCCACAGATATCCTTCAATTAATTTCCATGCAGATGCTGAGCCATGATGTATCCTGCCATAACCATCTTTATTTATTTATTTTGCATCACTGCCCTCTGGTGGGAGTAGGAGGCCCAGCCTTGCTCCTGGAGAGTTGCTGCTGGATTTGAACCGCCAACCCTGTGGGCCGCAGTCCCGGGCACAACCAGTAGGCCACCGGGGCTCAGCCCCATCTTATTTTTAAGGAGCTAATTGTACTGTCCTCTCTTTTGTTTCGTATTTTGATAGTTTGCATCTTTTCTGTCAGGCTGCAAGTCTACAGACATTTAAAAAAATCTTTCTGAAGCACTGTGGTTTTATTTTCTATTTTCTCCGTGTTTTCATTTTTACTCATCTCTGCTCCGTTCTTTGTTATTTCCTTTCTCCCAGCAAGCTTAGGCTTAGGGTTAGATTTTTCATTTCTTTCTAATTCGGTCTAGTCCCTGAAGTTCTTCAGTAAGCCTGTTGAGATCTTTTCTCTTTTTTTTCATGTAGGCATTGATGACTATAAATTTCCCTCTGAGTGCTGTTTTTGTGGCCTCTTGTAAGTTTTCTCATGTTGTGTCTTCACCTTCATTCGACTAAGAAATGTATGACTTCTTCCCTGGCCCATGTTGAATAGCGTGCTGTTTAATTTCTGTCTGTTTGTTTTCCTGATGTTGGTCTCTATTTCACTTCATTGTAGTCTGAGACGATGCAATGTATGATTTCAATGCTTTTAAATGCATCAAGACGCGTTTTAGGACATTAACACGAGCTCTGTCCTGGAGAACGAGCCATCTGCACTGGAATAGAATCTGTGCTGTGAGACTTTGGGGTGGAGTGTTCTATATACGCCTGTTAAGATGAATTCACTTGGCTGAGCCCTGGTGGCGTAGTGGTTGAGTGCGGGACTGCGGCCCACAGGGTTAGCGGTTCAAATCCAGCAGCAGCTCTCCAGGAGCAAGGCTGGGCTTCCTATTCCCACCAGGACAGTGATGCCTGCCACACACACACACACACACACACACACACACACAAAAGATAAAATCACTTTTGGAAAATAACTGGCAATGACAAGTACTCATCACCTATGTGTGCATGTGTGTGCGTGAGGGTGGTGGAGTCACAGGGTGGTGCAGGTTACCCCCCCTCCACCCCCACCCCACCCCACACACACCTGTGTGGTCTCCAGGTACTGCCCCACCACAGCCCCTACAGGCGAGTCAGGCAGGGCCCTTGCTAGAGACTGCTGAGGGCTGGGCTACCCTGAAGGGGTTTCTGGTGTGTTTAGAGAGAGAGACTGGTGGACCCTAGGCATGGGGACTTTAGACAGAGACGGGTGGAGCCCTGGGCTTGGAGGCTCCCACAGGCATGGGGACTTTAGGCAAGGGTCAGGGGAGGCTGGGGGGGTGGGGCTCAGAGTGGGCTTCCCAGAGGGTGGGCCGTGAAGGCTGAGTGAGTTCTCGCCAGGTCCCCAGAATGCCTGCGTGAGCTCCAGTATAGCCTGGACTGCCCCGGGGTTGGGGACAGTGGGGTGGGTGGGGCTGCCCAACCCTGCCCTGCCCACTCAGATCCCAGCTCCTGACCTGAGCTTGGCAGACGCTGTGCCCGACAGAGTCTTGACGAGTTACGCCCCGCCCAGAGCCCGCATCCACGTCGCCCCAGGGCGCCAGCCTTGACCCTTGGCGGTGCCTTCCAGTTATTCCTTTGGGTCCATCCCACCCTTTCCCACCGCCAACCAGCAAGCACTTCCAGCAGACACAGCGAGTTTCCACTTGGCCACAGGGAAGCCCTGGGGGCCGCCTTCCTTCCCCCTGGTGGGGGGGTGGGGGTGGGTCTGACATTGTCAGGAGCGGAGGGGGAGAGGCTTGGCTCTCCTGCAGACCCGCCAAGATTGGGTGGGCAGAGCCAGGCCAGGTACCCTGGTGGTCCCCAGCGGGGTTGTGGACAGTGCCTCGGTTTCTCTACATGGTGCTGTGCTGTGAAGCGGGGAGGCACAGTGTGGGCCCAGGCCTGGGTCTCGGGCCAGAAGGGCCTGGCTTGCCGAGGAGATGACCAGTGGCGGGAGTGTGACATCTGTCCGGCAGCTCATTGCAGAAGGACAGACAAGCCTGGGCGGGGAGCTAGACTGCGGCTGACATACGGCTGGGGGAAGGGAGGCTTGTAGGTGGGCAGGTGCCTGGGGCCGGCGACGGGGCCATTATTTCACCATGCTGATGGGCCGTGCGTCCCCAGCGGGGATTTTTTTTTGCCCGGATTGTTAAAGAACCCAGCAATGGGTGCCTGGTCCGGTCGTCTGTCTGCACATTCCCCGTGGACAAAAAGGCAGAACACAATTTTCCACAGGGGCTGCTGCAAAAATCTCCTTTCTCCCAAGTCTTCAGAGCCTGGGTAAGCTGAGGACTCCTGGACCCACCGCCTTGGCCCCTACCACCCCCTGCACCCTCCTCTATCCTATGCCCCCTCCCTCCTCCCAGACATCCTAGCATCGGACTCCCCCTAAAACCTCCGTCTCCTGGGCTGCTTCCTTCAATCTGCTCTCTCTCCTTCTCCACACCTCCCCCCTTTTCCGACTCGGCCCTCTCTCCTGGACTAATCCCTCCCCAGATCTCTTCTCTCTCCCACTTTCCAGCCCCCGCCCTGCTCCTTCTGTTTGTTCTCCGGGTGAGCCAAGCAGAGGGGCAAAGAGGTGACCAAGCACGGCTCGCCCCGTCGGCCTCCAGAGCCAGGCACACCGCCTTGGCCTTACCGGCCCGGTGTCTGCTCTGCCTGTGGAAGAGGCTGGAGCTGCAGGGGCCCGCCAAGCTCCCTCCCTGCAGGCTGTGTGCGCTGCGGCCTCTCCTCTCCAGGCCCTCTCTCTGGCTAGGCAAACCCCTGGCTCTGTGGATCAGTGGCATTGGGTGGCACCAGGGGGCCGGGTAGGAGTGCAGAGGCTGTAAAGCTCACAACCTCCTCCCAGGTGGGTGGTGGGCACGGCGGGGGGCGGGGGGGGGGAGCTGCAGGGCACCAGGATCCCCACCTGCTAGTCTTGCCTCCAGCAGGGGGGCTATTACCCTCCTCCCCGCCCCCGCGGCTCAGTCAGTCTCACCTGTGTGGGCAGGGTGGTGGGCTAGCCGGAGCCGAAGCTGCCCACGCACGGGCCTGGTGGCAGGCCCCTCCTGCCCCTGCCTCCTCCGCGCCCCTCCCCTCTCTAGCCAGGCTGCCAGGCACAGAGGGCATCGGTGGGCAGGGACTTGGCAGATTGCCGCGGAGCCTCCTGAAGCGTGATTATGGCCCCGTCAATAAGGGTTTGAAGATCTCTGGAAACACAAGCTGGCATTAGGGGGGCCGGGCCTGGGCACCGCTCTGCTGACTGCAGGCCATTGTGAGCAGCCCTGGCCTTTCGCCAGGCCCACGGGGCGGGCGGAGGAGAGGTGCCATCAAGCCCCGGAGCAGAGCGGGGAGGGAGGGGGAGGCTTGACAGCTGGGTCCCTGCTTGTGGAGTCGTCTGTCGGGTCCTCAGCCAGCCCCAGGCTTCCTGCGGGGAACCCCGGGAGAGGGGGTGCGTTTTTCTTCTGGGACTCGCAGGCACAGATAGCAAGAGGAAGGGGCAAGGCCAGTGTGGGGGGTGGGGCGGGGCAGGGGGAAGGGGCTCTCAGGTGCTCTTCCCCTGAAAGGCCCAGGGGCAGTCTAGTTCCCCGCCCTTGAAGCTGGAGGAGGCCGAGCGATCCACTTGACTTACAGAACGCACCAGAGGCCATTGTCTGGGGATTTCTGGCTGGACCACAAGGGGCTCTGGAGGGGCCCCCTGCGATGCCTCGAACAATGGCACTCGGAGCCGGCTGCCACACCTCCCACAGCCCAAACAGCCCCTCCGGAGGCCCAGCCGGCCGGCAGCCCCCCCACGGGGAGAGGCCCATTGGGAAGTGGCTGCCGTCCAGCCGCCTGGCGATGTCGTGTGGGGGCCGAGATGCGTCTTGAATCCCGTCCAAACGGCAGAGTCATCAGCAGAATAAATATGATTGTGGTTGTTTTAAGCCACTGGCGTTTGGGGGTGGTTTGTTGTGAAGCAATAGCTGTAGCTGGAACACACCCCGCATCCAGTCTGTCAGCAAATCTTGTCAGTTCTGCTTTCTTTCTCCCTTCCCCCCCCCCCCTGCTTTCTAAATATACCCGGAACCAGCCCCCAGCGGGCCTGCGCGACGTGGAGCTGAGGCTTCCTCGGGGGCCTTGCGGCCCCTGTGGGGGGCCCGGGACTCAGGGAGACCGGAGCACGTGCGCCCCCACCCTCCGCCACCTCTCCCTCGGGGGCCAGCTCCGATGCAGCTGGGGGCACCAGCACTGTCAGGGGCAGCGCTGGGCAGTGTGTGTCTGTAGCGGGGGGGGGGGGGGGCACAGACTGTGGCCCAGAGAGGTCCCCAGATGACTGACTTAAGGGACCCTCACCCCAGCCTCTCCTTCTTTCTCAAGCCCTAGGCTTGGGACGCCTGGCTCCCCCAGGGGAAGCCACCAGGCCCATGAGCACTGGAAAAGGCCACCTGGCTCCAGGGCCCCTCAGCACCACAGCCCCCCACGTGGACAGTCCTCCCATCCGAGCCCCCTGCGATGCTGGACCCCCCCTTCTGGAACCTTCACTGTGGGTTCAGAAGGAGGGGTGGGAGGCCGGGGACCCGCCACGCAGCACTGCACTCTCCGATCTCAGGGTGGGAGTGGGGGACTCGTCCCCTCGCAGCAAAAAGGGCAGCCTCTCTCTCTCTCTCTCTCAAAGTGCCCTTTCATCAAGCCGAACCAAGCATTGCTTTGGGGACCACGAAGGGGGCGATGCTGCTGATGGACCCTGATGCACCATCCATTGTTTGGGGGGCCCCCCCGCACTTTAAGGGGATGTGAGGGAACGCCCGCCCAGGACCCTCGCCCCTTCCTCCCCCAGTAGCCAGAAGAGCCCCCAGCGGGGGAGGGAGGTCCTTGGGCTTCTAGTGGAACCCCCCCTCCCCACTAAGAGGGAGAGAGAGGTGCAGCCTGGGAGACCCACGGGGACGCTCTGCTCCATCGGGGTGGGGGTGGGGTTTTTGGAAGTCTCCAGCTAGCTTCCCCGGCTCACACCTCCCCGGAAAGGGAAAGAGAGAAGGTTTGCTGTGGAGACAAAGGCTTTGGCTCTCGATGGGACCAGCTGCCTGTGGGGAAGTCTGTGGGGACCGTGGCGGGTGAGGGGTGGGGTGTCACCAGAAGACTGAGGGCTGCTCAAAAGGGGTCCTGCCGGCGCGAGGCCTCCTACAGCACCCGCTGAACAAGCAAGCGGCAAGCCCACGCCTGTCACCTGTCGTGCTCGCTCAGAGGCAGGCGGGTGCCCTCAGCCCCTTCCCCGCTGCTCTGAGTCACAGAGGACCAGCGTGTGTGTGAGCGTGTGTGTGTGTGTGTGTGTGTGTGTGAGCATGTGTGAGTGTGAGAGTGAGTGAGAGTGTGTGTGCATGTGTGTGTGAGTGTGAGTGTGTGAGAGTGTATGTGCATGTATGTGTGTGTGTGTGAGTGAGTGTAAGTGTGTGTGTCCTACGCTGCCCCTGGGTTACTCAGATCCCGAAATTCAGAGATGATCTCAGAGCCCGGGAGAAGAGGGGGCCTGGCCTCCTGGCTTCTGGGCAGAGAACCACAGCCTGCAGCCTGGGACCATCAGCAGCAGGGGGAGGGGAGGGGCAGGCAGCAGGGTCCAGGAGGGACTCGAGCGAGACCCACAGTGGACGCTGATAACCCCACGAGGCTCCTTTTGTGGCCCTGGGCTGGCGAGCGCCTCGCCCGCTGTTGGACGGACCCCGTCTGGGGGCTGGAGAATTCCCCGGGGGCCGGAGACATGACTCCACAGCTCCCGTGGGGACAGCGTGACTGCACAGTGGCCCTTCTCCGGAGGCTGTCATCCCAGGAGCCCTGCCCGGTACACCAGTCTTGAGTCTGTTTGCTGGACCCCTGACCCGCCACGGGCCCCATGTGAGAAACCAAGCCGGCTGCACCGGGCCAGAGGCAGCAGCCGGGTCCCAGCCAGAGGCTGTGGGCGGCCAGCCCAACTGCTGGAGCTGCCTCACCAGCCCCGGGTCCTCTGAGGGCTTTCCCGGGAGGGACACCTCCCCCAGCCCCTCAGCCACGTGCCCTCCCACCACTCCGAGGGTGCGTTAGGGAGCTGGACCATGGCACGGGGCAGGGAGCCAGAGGGAGCCCTGACAAGGGGTGCAAGGACTCTTGACCAGGCTGGCGGGAGACTCTGAGTGTAAGTGTGTCTGGGCAGGGGTGCCCTACGTGGGCTCAGACTCACCCCTGTCTAGTCGTCTTCTCTGGCTCTCTCTCCACCGGTCCTCTGCCCCCAAGGTCCTGAGGCCATCTGCTCCCCGCCCCTGGGGCCTCCAGCTCCTCCAGGAAGCCTTTCCGGGGAGCGCCCTCCCTGGTCTTGGTGCCTTCCCAGTAGGGTGAGTTCCCTCTGGGCTTGTCCGGCGGTGTCTGACCGCTGCTGTCCTCAGACTGGGCGTTTCCTGAGAGCAGGGCTGTCCAAGCATGGGCACTGCCTTGTCCATCAGGGCAGCATCTTCGAAGGCCCGCCACGCCCACCCCCGACTCTGAGCTCCCCAGACGGAGCTCGGTGAGCCCCTCAGGTCAGGCCCTGCAGGAGCCAGAGGGCAGAGACCACGCCCTCCCTCCCCAGCAAGCTCAGTCCCCTCTCTGCCAGGATGCTGGCGGGGTGTGGTCCGTTGGCCAGGGTTGTGCCCCGGAGTCAAGACTGAGCCTGGGGTGAGTCTTGACTCTGGGTGTGAACCAGGGAGGTGTTTTGTCCTGGGATCCAGGTACCCCGATCACGGGAAGGTCAGATGGCCCCAGGGACCTCCCTGCCTGGCCCCTGGCCCATGCTCCAGGCCCTGTGTGGTCCCCTAGCCTGGCCCCCAGCCTGGCTTCCCGGCCCGTGCCAGCTACTCAGTTGGCCAGGCTCCCTGAGGCCCCGTGGGCCATGTGTCTGGGGTTGTCACATTAGCAAAGCTGGCAAGAGCCATCATCGGCGAGATCGTGCAATGGGAGATTAAAAGCCAACGAGGTGGCTGGGCTTCTGACCTGGAGTCCCTCTGTTTTTCATTTCTTTTGCCGCTCCAACGGCGACATTCAAAAATGAAAAAGCATTGGTTGGCTCACAAGTTTTATCAGCGTCAGTATTGCTGCTCCAGCACCGGGAACAGGGAGGCAGGGGCTGTGTGTGGCCCAGTCCATGCGGGCGGGGAGAGTCTCATTGGTGGGGGGAGCACTGCTTCTCCCCCCCACCCGCCTCCCACAATTCTGTACATTTCTCTTTCTGCCTGCCTGCCCATTACTCATCTCCCCCACGACCCCTCTAGGCCGAGGGACCCACATTCACTGGGACTTTGTGGCCCCTGCCCCAGCTTCCCCCACTCACCTGCCTGGAGCCAAGCACAGAGGATGCATGAGCAGCTGGCCGGGCCCTGTGCTGGGTGATGAGAAAAGCCCTGCTGGGTGGGGCTGGCCTGCATCCAGCCCTGGCATCGTAGTGGTTACACGCAGTGGGCTGCAAAGTCGAGGTCGGTGGTGGGAAGCCATCGACTACTCTCCAGAAGAGAGCAGGCGTTCCACTCGTGGAAAGGGTTGCAGTCTCAGAAGCCCCTGGGGGCAGTTCCACCCCGTCTTAGAGGCCTCCCTCTGAGCCAGAATGCACTCGACGGTGGTGAATTCGGTTTGCTTGTGGTTTTAAAGGGTGGGTGGGATGTCTGTCTGTTTTTTAAAGCAGTCATGGTGCTCCTTTACTTTTCTGGTACGGAAGCACCCGAGGTGCTTACAGCAGCAAACTTGACAAAGGTAGGCAAGAAGTGTGGCCGTCCAGGTCCCGGGGCGGGGGTGGAGGTGGGGGCGGCGGTGGTGTTACAAGGGTTTTCCACTCATCTGCTCAACTAAAGCTCCCTAGAGGCTGGACTCAGCGGTGCTGAGGAAGAGAGCCTGGGGCTCTGCTTCTGTAAAACAGCCAGCCAAGAGGGGCTCTGCGGTAAAGTGACCAGACGTCCCACATTTGGCGGGACGGTCCTGGTTCCAAACAATTTTTCCGGAGTCCCGTGGTGTTTTAAAAGTGTCCTGATTTTTTTTTTGGAAAGAACGCATGACAAGCTAGGGAAGGGCGGGGGAACGGGCAGGGAACCTACCCCCCTCCCCCACCCGCCCCTGCTGGTCAATGGTGTCCCACTTGACCCAGGTTAAAATCTGGTCACTTTATAGTCTACCCTGAACCACACGGCGTTCCTAAGTGGGCCCGTGAACTGGACAGCCATAGACTTTAAATTAAATTTTATTTTTATGTGTTTATTTATTTTGGGGGGGGGGGCATCACTGCCCTGGTGGGAATAGGAAGCCCAGCCTTGCTCCTGGAGAGCTGCTGCTGGATTTGAACCGTCCACCCTGTGGGCCGCGCTCCCGCGCACAACCACTGCGCCACCGGGGCTCAGGCACCCCCCCCCCAGATTTTCATTTTTAATTGTGTTAGTCGGACTCTCCTTCTTTGGCACGTGAAGGAAGGCCGAGCTTTCTGGGCACGAGGGGAGTCAGCGCCTCGTGTCTCTGGGTAGACCAGCCGCGCCGGCTTCCTCTCCGCTGGGTCTCCCCAGCGCTCCTGGAGCGCGGGGCACGGGCCTGGGGTCTGCGCCTCCCTGCAAGAACCGACGACCGCTGCCTCCCGGCGCCAGTTCCCAAATTCCCAGGGAAGGCCTGGGATTGGCCTGTCTGCGGTCACATGCCTCGCCCTGGGTCAATCACTGCGCGGCCTGTGTGTGTGTGTGCGCGCGCGCGTGTGTGTGCGCGCGCGCGTGTGCGTGCGTGTCCCTGTGGGCCAGCGGCACTAGTGGATGGGTCGGGTGTGGTGCGCTATTAGGATGAAGAAGGGGAAAAAATTACTTGTTAAAAGCACATTACCACTTGGGGGGCGCCCATCCTAAGAGAGGGAACATAGGCAAACGCAGAAGAAAGATGCTGGAGGGTCCAGCAGAGCGAGACGCGCGGGAAGTCTCGTCCCTGCCTCGGGATGAGGACCCGCGCGCGCCTCCCCCCGCGCCGTGTCCGTGCCCGCCTCTTCCGCGGGTGGACCCCAGAGACGGTCTCCCCCCCGGGGCGCACCCCGAGGAAGCCTCGGCGCGGCAGCGTCTCACGGTCACGGTGGTCATCGGGGCCATCAGGATTCTCCGAGGTGGAGGGAGCAGGCCTCAGCCGGGAGCACGGCGGAGCGAGGAGCGCCGGTGCTCTCCGGCTGGATTAAAGTCACAAACAGGTTGTGGGAGGAGAGCGCAGCACTCGGCGGGCAGCCTCCCCTTTACTGCAAGCAGAACAACACGGACAGATACAAACCGTACTTACCAAGACGTGCGGAGCAGCGCGGGGTGAGGCCAGCGTAGAGGGGCGGCCTTGGGAGGGGAGAGGAGAGGGCCAGGGGGCAGTGGGAAGGATGGGGAGAAACAGGTTCCAACTGTGTGCCTAATGTTTTATTTCTTTAGGTAGGACAGTGACCGGAAGTGAAAGAGAGAGAACATTGGGATCGTTCTGTAAATATGCACATTTGGTGGGGGGTGGGGGGGTGGTTTTAAAGTCTGGTGGGAAATGACATGGAAAGCCAATGGGGTTTTACTATGCAGCTTGGATTCCCCCGTATCCATGTGCACGGACCTGCAGGAGCTCTGGGGACTGGCGGTTCAGAGCCACCAACTCATTCCCGGGAGGGAGCAAGACGGGGCTTTGTTTCAGCTCTGGAAGCCCCCAGGGGCAGTTCCACGCTGTCCCCGAGGCCCGCTGTGGGGCCACAGGGGCTGGATGCCAGCGAGCTGGGCGTGGTTTGTGTGTGTGTGTGTGTGTGTGTGTGTGTGTAATCCCTGGTTTGTACAACATGCCCGGCTGTCCATCAGCCGTCCCCCGGGACGAAAGCCTGGTGCTCCGCTTCGCACAGCCCAGCCATCGAGAACTCCTGGGCGGCACGCTCCTGCACAGCCCTGGGGCTGCGTGCCCGCCTGCGTGTCTTCTCATCTCTCTTTCACACCCGGCCGGAGCCGTCTTTCTTGATGGCTGAATACTACTAGTCCCCCGGTGACGCTACCATAATGGACGATGAAGTCTGTCTCCTGTGCTGGCAGGTATAGGCTGTCTCTGTCCTGTCCCCTGACGGTGACTCTTCTTTTCTTAGAGCTGGCGGTGGGGCGGGTGGGGGGGGGGTGGGGGGGGAGAGCTGAGTTTACTGGGTCCTGACTTGAACGCCTCACAAGACTTTTACATTCCCATCAGGTGCTGGATCGCGTTGGGTTGCAAGTGCCGGGAGGAGGAAAGGTGACACGTGGGCTTCCCCTTGCCCGAGGGGTGCCTTCAGGATCACCCCTCGTCCTCTGGGCTCCACCCAGCCCCTACTCCCCGCCCCCCCCAACCCAATCAGCCTCCAGCCCAGGCGGGCCTTCAGCACGCGGTCCCCAGCATCTCCAGGTATCACCAGCTCTAGCCATTTCCTGCGGCGGCTGTAACAGGACCACAGCTCAGGCCATCAAAGCGACGTTTTTATTCTCTCGCTGTTTTAGAAGCCAGAAGTCCCCCGTCAAGATGTGGGCAAGGCCCCCCGCCCGCGGGCAGCAAGCTCTACGGTTTGGTGCCCGACGTTGCCTCTCGCAGCTGCGGTGCATGCTGGCCGTCCTTGGCCGGTGGCCGCCTCTGCACGTTGCCTCCTCTCTGCGCGTCTCACCTCCCTCCCTGTCTCTTGCTCGTGGTGCCATTCAGGGGCCAGTTGGATAATCCAGATGATCGGGAACAGCACTTCCTCTGAAGACCTTTCATCCTTCGCCATTTAAGGTAATGTTCGTGGGTTCTGGGGATTAGGAAATGAATATGCCTTCTGGGGGCGAGGGGGGGGGGCGGGGGGCGTTTGTTGACCACGCCTGTACAGAAAATCCAGAGGACCGGCTCAGGCGGCGAGCCCCGCCTGGGGAGGGCTCCGATGGGCCAGCTTGGGCCACCTGCCCTTTCCTCAGCCAGTGGCTGTGGCTGTGGCTAGAGGGCCTCCCGCTGGAGGGTGGGGCCATGGGGTGGGGAAGGGGAAAGATCCGCTGGGAAGGCAAGGGACATGCCCCTTAAGGGAGGGGACTTGCTGGGTGTGCGAGACACGCAGGCTCAAGCCACGGGGGGGCGTGGCCAGGGTCGAGGTGGCTGCAGCCACTGCCCACTGACCTGAAGGGTCTCAGAGGTAGGGACGGGCAGGCTGGGAGAACCGGAGTCATTCCATGTGAGGCAGACGGTGTTGGCATGGGGGTGGCAAGGTCCTGCATGAGTCCGGGGCCCTCATCTCAGCCGTCCCACGGGACCAGCCGCTGGGGGTGGGGGGGGAAGGGGGGGGTGAAGGGGCCGCTCTCAACTGCTCACTGTCTCTGCCGGCAGCACACAGAGGATCATCAGAATTAGACTATCACAGCGTCCAAACTCTACAAGGACAACGTGTACCACTGGAGCAGGCTTTCTTGTGAACGTTTTGGCCACAATGAGAAATAATACTAATGACACCAATAACAGTGAGGACAGGGAAGCAGACAGCGTTCTCGAACTGACCGACGTGGCGACAGCCGTGACAGTCGGACAGTTCTCCAGGCGATTGAATTATTGAACTGCCTGACATGCTCATGGAGTGCTAATACAACTCTTAATTTTTTTTTTAATAATGCCAAAGTTAGTAAAAGAACCATACAAGTCTTCGCTTTGTCTTTTTAAAGAGCCACGGTCTGGGAAGCCCCAGGGCTCCTGCCTGTCCTGTGGGCAGACTGGGCTTCATGGGGATGAGGCTGTCCCTGCGGTCATGGGCCGGACGCTTCTTTAGGCAGAACGCCGGGTGGCACCGCCACACCCCAGAAAGCACCCGCCCCTTCCCCAGGCCTCTCGGCGTCACAGGAGACCCCAGAACTGTGGCCCCCCAACTGCCAGTGTTCCAGCTGGTCCTGTGTGCCGTGCCCCTTCTCCTGCTTCTGCCTGGCTCCTGTGGGGGGGGGGGGGGGGAGGGACTCCCCTTCCTCGTTCTGGGGGAAAGCAAGAAGCTGGGCTGCTCTGGCCAAGCACTGTCAGGAGGCTAAGCCCCCAGGCCTCACGCCATGCGCCAGCAGAGGGCCCTCAACGCTGTGTGTGTGTGTGTGTGTGTGTGTGTGTGTGTGTGTGTCAAGCTACAGTTTCAAAGAGGGCAACCACCTGGCGTTCTCTAATTCTTGATCCTGAGGTGCTGGAATCCCCCAGAAGCTCAGGGGAGACAGACTTGGGACCTCCTGGAGAGGGTGTCACAGGTGACGATGAAGGCCGAGGCTGGAGGGGCACCCAGGAGAGCACAGGAGTGCCCGCTCTCTGCCTCTGGCTTCCTCTCTGGATGCTGTTGGCCTCGACTGCTCCTGGAATCAGAGGAGAGAGTGGTTAGAGCTAAGCTGGGCCTCCCGGACCCTGAAGCCCCCTGTTCCCATTCCCCGAGGGCACGCATGCGGACACACATGCACACGCACACGCACCCACACGTGTGTGCACTCATACCCACCTAGTCAGCCCTCCAGTCCATCTGAGCTCCCATAGCCGGGTGGCCCTGCCCGTGCTCGGGCACCAGTGGGGCCCGGGCAGGCTCCGGGCTCTGAGCAGAAAGTAGCTACCCAGCATTTGCACCTGGGGTGCCAGACCCGGAGTTCCGTTCCTCTCAGCAGAGTTGGGCGCAGTGGGCCACGGGGCCAGCTTCCCGGGCCTGCTGGCCATGAGCTGAGGGCAGCTTGCGCCATGGCTCAGAAAGTCTCCATCTGCCGTTTTCCCACATCCCCTCACGAGGCTGGTGGGAATCCCGAGTCCGTGTGGTGGGGGGCGGGGGTGGGGGTGCGGTGGCTCCGCTCTGAGCTGCTCCATCTGTGCGGTCGGCAGTTTGAGATCAGCAGCAGCTCCGAGGGGGCCATACTGGGCTGGCAACCCCCGCCACAGGGGCATCCCTGCGTCAGCACGGTTTGGGGGTTCTGCCGTGGGGGTGACAGTCGCTTCCAATCACCTGGGCCACAGCTCCGGCGGGAGTGCCTGCTTCTGCACCTTGCCAGAGAGGGGAAGGGAGGGGCGCCTCTCCTGGTGAGTCCGGTCAGGACCATTCCGGGAGCATAGGGACGACTCCTATGGCCTGTCCAGCGATGTCGTAGGCATCTAATTCCCGATGAGAAGTCCTTCTCGGCTGGCATGCCCTCTTGGCATCTGTCTCCTGGGCCGGGCCCTGTCTGACACAGGCCACAGGTGCCCTTGGTGGGCAAGACCATCCGGCCTGGTGGTGCTCACCTAATGACAGGCCCTGAGGGGACCCCCCCAACACCCCCAAACTCCATTCTGACGCACAGACACACCGGACAGGGCAGAGTAGAACTGCCCTGCTCTGACTGGGGCAGGTGGTCTCATTGTCTGCCCTTGGAGCTGTTGGTGGGTTTGGACTCCTGACCTTGCTCAGCCCACAGTACCACGGGGGCTCCCCGAGGGGCCTGGGGACTATGAAATGGGCCCCGACACACTCCTAGAGCCCTGCGGAGGAGGCCGCCAGGGCTTCTGCTTGGGCCTTACGAATGTTGCCCAGGTGGCAGGATAATGTGCTGGAACATCCATTCAAAGCGCGTGGTATCCCACCATCCCCAGTCTTGGCTATCGCCCCATCCGTCGTCAGCAGGAGAGCTGCCGTCGGGGGGGAGGGCTGCCACAGGCCGAGAAGCAGGCGGTGGTGACCTGCCTTCCGAGGCGTGCCAACGTGCGTGCGTGTGCACAAACCCTTGGGTAGGTTTGGGGGTGGCTGGGGAGCCTGCGACCCCCCCGGCTCCTCCTCCCTCCCGCCCCTCCCTCTGTGTGCACAGATTCCCCGGACGGACACAGGAGGCTAGGCAGTGACGGCGCGGGCCCCTGGGGAGGGTCCTTCCACAGGGTCCTTCCCCTTGGCCTGCTCTGCCTCTTGATGGGCTTGCTGGTTGCTTGAGGTTCTGGTTCCGACCCTCTGATCGGGTCCGCGTCGCTCGTCCCTTCCCAAGTCGATCTCCCAAGAGGTCGTGGCAGCCTCCCGGAGACTAGGCTGAGGCTGTTTGGCTCAGGGGCAGAACCTCGTGGTTCAGGGCATGGGAATGGGCCAGGGGCCGACTGTTCCCTTGCAGGGGCCTGCAGAAGAGAGGCATGGCGGGCATTCTACAGCAGGGGCAGGGCACGCAGCACTGTGCAGCAGGGTCTCTAAGAGGTGATCCTTTGGGTCAGGTGACCAGACGTCCCACTTTTTAACAATTTAACAGCATCTCGCGGCATTTTAAAATCAAAACAAACATGTTACAATGCTATTTTTGCATTCTATGGAAATTTTTTGCTGCTCCGTATAGACCAGATTTTTTTTTTCTTTTTAGGCATCACTGCCCTCAGGTGGTGGGGGGTAGGAGGCCCAGCCTTTGCTCCTGTGGAGCTGGAATTGAACCTCCATCCCAGTGGGCCGCAGCCCCATGCACAACCACTACGCCACCGGGGCTCAGCCCTAGACCAGATTTTTAATCAAGAACCCCACTTCCCACCCCCGGGGTCAGGGGTGTCCCACTTCAAATCTGGTCACTTTACTTTTGGGGTGACTTTTTTTTCTTTTTTTTACTTTTACCAGATGCACCATGGCCTTTCAATGTCTTCCATGTTGCAGCTTTAAGAAGAATTCCAGATTTTTCCAGAAGAAAATGTCAGGGTCAAGCTCCTACCGCCGTCACAACAGCAGGAATCCGTCACCTGGGCGTTTTGTGCCTCAGTTTTCTGATTTTGAAATATGCACACTGTGGCGGGCACCTAATGGGAGGTCAATTTGAGGTTTAAGCGTGTAGAGGTGAAGTCTAGCCTGTCCATCTGGAGATAGTGAATGAGACCTCTACGTGGACATGGCTTTCTCCTCTGAGAATTCTGGGGAATTCGGCAGTAACCCCTTCTGGGAGGCAGGAGACACTGTCTCTCTCCTCACTCCCCAGGAGACATTGCAGCAGACAAGACCCACAAGGCAGCATATGCTGATGGCCCCTGAGCCCTGCAAACTGGAGGAGCCATGGGAGACCCCTGCCAGTGCCAAGATGCTTCTACTGTCATTGGGTACACAAGACTCTGCCCTCTCCGACCTGTGAGTATCCTGACGTCATTGCGTGTGCTTCCTGAGTCTGCAGTGGACTTATAGACTGGTATCAGACACATGGGCTAAAATCAGACGTATGACCTTGGCCTGGACTGGGCTGGGATGCTTTCCCAATGTGCCATTCCTCTTGTCTATAAACCTCTCCCGTATACACATATGCATGTCTATGGATTTGTTTCTCTAGTCTACCTGGACTCATACACCCCCACACCCCCACACACACACCCACACACACCCAGACCGCTTGGGAGACTTTGTGAAAATGGAGAGCTTAAGAGATCCATGAGGAGGCCCAAGTTAGACCATGGAGAGTGGCGGGCCCCGTCTCCCCTTCAGCCCCAGGGCTCCCAGGCCCTGGATGGAGAGAGGAGGGGACCCTTCCCCACCGTGGCGTGGGCGCAGGCACAGGAAAGAGACCGGGCTTCGGTGCAATGAGGGGCTGACAGGGCCTTTCTCCCCGTGATGGATGGCCCCGAGGCTGGAGCTGCAGCTCCAATTTGCTCCCCATTTGGACAGCCGTTTCACCCACAATTCAACCTGTCAGGGCCACAAATCACTACGCACCATCAGACTGAGGAAGCAGCGGGGCCCGGCCCGGCGGTGGGAGGCAGGGGCACGTCTCAGGGCTGGGGTGTGGGTTACAGGAGGGTTGGCTTCTGTCACCCGCACGCTCCCGCCACCCCCGCGACTCCACAGGACCCAGACTCTGAACATCTCCCCCCCCCCCCCCCCCCCCCCCCCCCCCCCCCCCCCCCCCCCCCCCCCCCCCCACAGGCACCCAGCCTCCTGTCTGGATGGCTCTCCATCGCCCCAGACCCACGGACAGGGATCCCCTGTGTCCTCTGCGCCCTCCTGCCCCCAGTCGTCCTCGGGCCCAGCCAGCCGCCCCGGCTCTGCTTGCACTTGCAGATCTCCCGCCGGGGCATGGGCCCGCCCCGCCTCCTGCTGAGAGTCCAGGCCATTCGTTCATTCATTCATTCGTTCGTTCATTCCCCAAACATTCCTGCCACCTGGCTTGTGTCACGACGGGGAGCCAACCGTGGCCCCCGCTGCCTGGTGACGACGACGACGACAGCAGGCACTTAATGAAGCATGCCGACCGAGAAGCGGAGATGGCCGGCCAGCGGCCGAGGAGGCCAGGCTCCGGAAGCAAAGGCGCCCGCCTGTCCGCTGTGCCGTCTCCCCCACCTCTCCACTTCCCGCTCTGCTTAGGCTCACCAGCTCTAGGAGAACTTCTGCCCACCGGGCCCCTTGGTCTCCGAGCGGGTTTGGACCGCGAGGGGCACCGGCTGGAGATCTGAGCGTGGCAGGGCATTAAGGTGGAGATTCAGCTCCAAGCAGGCGGAGGGCACCAAGGAAGGGCAGTGACCTCCACAGACCCCCGCATGGTCACTCTCTTCCCGCCCTCCAAACCTCGCCGCCAGCCCGACTCCCGCTGCACACATGCCACACACAAGCCTGGCAACCTCTGCCCTCTTGGGCCCCCTCCCCCTCCTAGGGACCCTCCGAGGGGCGCTAGCCAGAGTCCTGTCCTCTCTCCTGCCCACCTGCCACTCCCCTCCCCCTCCTCCATGTCAGTCTTTGGCCTCTCCCCACTTCACATCTCCCCAGTCGCCCCACTCTCTGGACTCCCTCCTGCGGGGAGGGGGGGTCTCTGACTATTAAAGTCGGGCAAGTGGGGGATCTAAAGTAGGAAGACCCCGCCCAGCACAGACCAAGTTTCACCGCCCAGCACAGACCGAGTGCAGGGATTCTCGGAGCAGAAAGAAGGGGTGCCTGGAGCCAGGCCTGGACACCAGCCCGCCACAGCCCTGCCGAGTACCTGCTCCTTCTGCCGACCGACCGTGCTTATGGCTGGGGAGGGGGTGGGGAGCAGAAGCACTCCCCTCCTTCTCTCCGCTGCAGCCTGGAGGGAGACTAGTGGCCCCCCAGGACACAGCTCAAGTCCCCAGGAGAGAGAACCTGATCAATTGGCCCCCCTCCATACGTCACGCCCTCCTCCCTACCCCCCCCCCACCCCCGCCGCTGTGCCACACCCCGGGGCCCTCTGTACCAGGGGCGTCTCGCCAGGTCTGGACCCAGGC
>PVJH01033551.1:0-21548 GCA_004026705.1 Nesogale talazaci | reverse complement strand
ATGATAATTTATAAATTATTAAGGGTTCAAAAAACTATTAAGGGTTCAAGGGGGAGAGGGAATGGGGAGGGGAAATATAGGGAGCTGATACCCAGGGGCCTAAGTAGAAAGAGGACGTTTCGACAATGATGATGGCAATAAGTGTGGTCTGCATACAATAGATGTATGTATTGATTATGATAAGAGTTATATGAACCCCCAATAAAATAATTTAATAATAAAAAAACAAGCAGATAATATTTTTAAGAACAGATTTGAATGGATCATAAATGAGATCAAATGATAGGGTGCTAATTTGTTTTGTTTTGTTTTTTGGCCATCACTGCCCTTTGGTGGTGGGAGTAGGAGGCCCAGCCTTTGCTCCTGTGGAGCTGGAATTGAACCTCCATCCCAGTTGGCCTCAGTCCTGCGCACAACCACTACGCCACCAGGGGTCAACCCTGGTGCTAATTTTTTAAACCTAACTGCAACTGACACATTCACTTTCCAGTGCATTTTACCTGATAGTAAGACTGGTTCATGGTCTGGGGGAGTGACCAGGGATTTAATCCATGTGTATTTACCCTTCACATATATTTTAACTGAAACAATTTTAAAAGGGGTCAAAAGGGAGATCAAATAATATTTTGATGATTTACTTGTCATATTTATATAATTTTTATTTATGTTTTATAAAGTTATTAATATTATCCAAATGTTTTTTATTTTATATTGATCCCATATTTTACATTTTACTCTAACTACACCTGTCTCAATTGAGTTTACAGTATTCTCTGTCTGATAACTGGACTGTTCACATCACTGTTGTATGATCAGAGGGAATTCACTGGAGACTTAAATTTACATGTTGCTCCTGCAAATGAATTCTGGCCTTCCACTGTAGCCTTTTGCAAATCAAGTGTTCACAATTTAAGCACTTATATCATTTCATCCTTTAGATTTGGATTATATATATAATAGTATATACACACATGTAGAGTGGCTATTTTCCTGCCTTAGTAAATATAATAAGGTGAGTATAATTTGGATCATACTTAGAAAAAATTGGAGGCAGAATATTAAACTTAGAACCATCTCACTGCCATTGATCTAATTCTGATCCATATTGAGTCTATAGAACAGTGTAAAACTTTTTTTGGCATTTTTGATGCTTTAAACTTCTATCAGATCAGAAACTTTCATCTTATTACCATCAAGCTAGTGTATTTGTATAGCTGACCTGGCCATTAGCAGTCCAAAACATTCTCCAATTACCCTACTATGACTCTTTTGTGATACATTAGAATAAACATAGTAATATTATAACAGCCACTTATTAAGTGCTTACTGTTTTCCATTCTTTGAAAGATTTTTCACAATTTGACTAATTAAATCATTCTAATGACCCTATTTGATGGAAACTACTATTCCCATTTTACAGATGAAGCACAAAGGGAAATCCCTAGTGGCTGAACCAGACGGGCTCCATGATTTACCACTAGTCTACTCTGCTTTGCTTGCTTCTGTTCACCAATTGTGTCTCCTTTGGACAACTCAATTTCACATATTATTCTCAGTCTGTCTCCTTATTCTAGTTACATTCCTTTGAAAAGAACCACTTTTCAGGGATGTGTTTTGCAAGAGAAAATGTGTTTTTTTGATCATTGAAGTTTTAGAAGGGTGAGCTAGAAGGAGTGTTGAGGCAAAGTCAGTATATATGAGATGGAAATGAAAGCAAAACAAAGCATACATTTCCTTCTATAGTCTACAGGTAACAGGGGAGGTTTTCTGGGTTTTCGGAAGAAAGTCTAGCTCCTTGGAAAAATACAATGTCTTGCTAAGAAAGAAATGTTTCTCATTAACAATGAAGGGTGGTTTTTGTGAAGAGGAACTATTCAGTGAACAATAATCAGGGGAAGCAGTGAGCTGTCTCAGTGCTTGTAACATCTGTTTTAACTGCACCTGCCACAAAGATTTCCTGGATCCTAGTCCCAAGAGAAAGTCAGTCAGCAGGAAATGAGACAAGTGCATAATGATTTTACAGGAATAAGACAACATTTAACTTCTGGGGCTGAATTCCTGACAAAATGACATATCTCCTGTGTTGTTCATAACACTTTACATGGTAGACATTAGTGAAAAATGAATGACACACAAAAATCAGACCTATATTTGGAAATAGTGTGTCCAGAGCCCATGGGGCCCCCGGTCAATTGAGCGACTTCATGCCAATCAGTCCTCTCTCCAATTCAAGAGTCCACCCAGGAAAGCAAAGCATTTCCCAACTCCCAGGGATCATTCGAAGCCCGTGTTTCCTTTTGTTCTCAAATCCAATGGTTTTCAAACTCTAGACTGAATCAGAATCACCCACAGGCTAGTTAAAATACAGATGGCAACATCCCGAGTTTCAGACTCAGTGTCTCTGATGGGGCTCACAGATGTGCATTTCCATAAATTCTGAGATGAAGCTGAGGTTGCTCTCCTGAGAGCCCGATTTGAGAATCTTGCTCTAATTTCTTTAGACAACATTCTTCTATGCATGTTCTTTTATTCTAGGGCTTTGATTTTCCCTTCAGAAAATCTAGTGCTGAGATATTTTCCATCTCTTCTTTCTAATCAATACCAAGGATAAGAACTTGCCTTTTCCTTTTCAACTTTAACCTCATCTGTAGCAATCCACTCTGTGAAGAAATGGGATGTGTTACTCTAAAAAGATCCAGAAAGAGAGTTCAGTGAGTACAGGCAGTCTGAACTAATAGATTGAACTAAGTATTTCCCACCAAAAGTCTTTTCACCCTGGTGATAATGTCCTCAGTCAGATTTCCTGCAGGCAGACTGCCACCAGGGAGATGTTAGTTTATTACTTTTTGTGTTGATTATTTATTCTATTCTATTCAATTATAGGGGGATGCTTACTAACGACTTGTGGTCTGCAGATGACACCACCTTGCTTGCTTGCTAAGAACTTTGTAAAGGTTCAAGCTGTCAAGTATTTCATCTTCTCAGATGCACAATCAATATTCTTGGAAGCAGCAGTCAAATGAGATCAAAAAATGGATTTTATTAAGTAACTTTGCTGCACAAGACCTCTTTAGAGTATTGAAAGACAAGGATGTTACTTTAAGGACTAAGGTGCACCTGACCCAAGCCACAGTATTTTCTTCTCCTTTTTTTCACGGTATGGTTCCTTTATTTTCCTCCTCTTTGTACATCATCAATACTACAACCATAAAGAACACAAATCCAGGAACTGTACTTTTAGTTTGGAGATCATAGTCTAGCTGCTAAGTTTTGAATGAGGTTAAGCCATGGCATTTTCAATTGCATCAAAATTCATGTGAGAGTTGGATATTGAAAAAGGGACACTGAGGACTGAGCCCCGGTGGCATAGTGGTTGTGTGCGGGACTGCGGCCCACTGGGATGGAGGTTCAATTCCAGCAGTGGGGCTGAGCCTCCTACTCTTACCACCGGAGAGCAGTTACGTCAAAAAAAAAAAGATTTAAAAAGAAAAAGAAAAAGGGACACTGAAGAAGAAATGGGTTTTGGATTTTGTGCTGGAGAAGTATATTGAAAGTACCACAGATGGTGAAAGAGCAAACTGATCTGTCTTGGAAAAACTATGGGCAGCGCTGTCTAGATACAAGGATGGTGAGATTTCCTCTTAAATATTTTGGACAGGTAGTCTGGAGAGAAGCCCCTGGAGAAAGACATCATGTTTGGTAGAGGGTCACATAAAAAGAGGAAGGTCTTTAAGTAGATGAATTGATAGAATGGCTGCACCGAAGGGATGAAGCAAGGGAACATGTTTGAAGTGGTGGCAGGACTGGGTATTGCTTCCTTCCACTGTACATATGATTGCTAGGGTTAGCAACAGCATAACACTTTGATTACAGGAGCCCTGGGGTTGCACGAGCCAAGTTTTTCATTGCTAACCAAAAGTTTAGTGTTCTAACCCACACACTTTTCGGTAGGAGGAAGGTGTGTCCATCTACTTCCATAGAGATTCACATCTTTGGGCTGAGCCCTGGTGGCATAGTGGTTGTGTGTGGGACTACCGCCCACTGGGATGGAGGTTCCATTCTAGCAGCGGCTCCATAGGAGCAAAGGCTAGGCCTCCTACTCCCACCACCAGAGGGCAGTGATGCCCAAAAAACAAAACAAAACAACAACAACAACAAAAAGATTCACAGCTTTGAAACCCCTAAATCTGTTGCTCCCATAATGATCCTGATTCATGTTGACCTCATAAATTGTTGAATAAAATTTTACTCTGTATGGATTTAAAGGCCCTGTGAACCTGAGCACAGGGAGATGGGTGCAAATCCTTCCTGCATCAGACTTTTAACTGGCTCCCACTAAAGAAAGCTCATTAAATATGACTTATCTTTTAGTATTCTCAGAAACTAAAAACTGACATTATCACTAGTATATGGCTCACTTCTCTGTCAGCTTGTTGTATTTGGTGAACAGATTCCAGCAGAGCATTCAGACTGAGAGCAGAATATGCAGAAAGAATGGGCTGCCCAATACTGAGGAGGTAGTCATTGAAAACCACATGGATAACATTGAAATAGTGTCAGTGGCTGAGCAATGAGTGAGTAGAAGTAGCACCTTGTCAGAGAACGTGCCAGAAGATGAGTCCCTCATGTTAGAGCACGGACAATGTTGTCAATGATAGGCTAATATCTCTCCACCTGCCTGGAAATCCAATGAATACAACTATGATTCAAATTTATACATCAACCCCTAAAACTAATGATAAATCAACTGAAGAATTATGTCTTCAGTCTGGAATTGGTAAAACATGCAAATCAAGATAACTTGATAATTATTTGAGGTTAGAATGCAGGAGTTAGAAACAAAGAGGAAGGGAAGAGTAGTTGGAAAATATGGTTTTGATGTTGGAAATGAAGCTGGAGATCACATGACACCATTTTGCAAAATCAACAGATTTTATTTTTCAGCAACATGAAGATGACTATGCACATGTATTTCACCATGTGGAATACATAAAAAAACAAATTGACAACATCTGTGGAAAGACATGATGGATAAGCTCAATGTGGTAGAGGAGATCATGATCATGGCCTAACTGTGGAATAGGCCATCATTTGCTCATACATTCTTTCAGATTGAAATTGAAGAAAATTAAAACAAGTCGATGAGACCTAAAATATGACTTTGAGTCTATCCCACCTGAGTTTTGAGAATATATTTGATACTTTAAAGACAAAAGACAGATCTGGTGAACTGTGCACCAAATTCAAGAACACTATTTATTAAGAAAGCAAAAGGTTTTTGAAAAGACAAGCAAGAAATTATAGATCAAAGGAGATATCAGAAGAGCCTCTGACACTTGTTTTTAATAATAGAGTAGTTAAGAAAAATGGAAGAAATAACAAAAGAGTTAAGCAGAAAACTTCAAAGAACAGCTCCAGAAGACAAAGTAAAATATTATAATAAACTGGGCACAGCCCTACAGTTAGAAAACTCAAAAGGAAGAACACACTCAGCATATTGTAAACTGAAAGAATGCAAGAAAAAATAAAGCCTCAACTTGTGATCTCAAAAGATTCTATGGGAAAAATATTGAATGATTCAAGAAGCATAAAAGTAGATGAAAAGAATACAAAGAGTCACTGTAGCAAATAGCTAGTTGACTGTAAACCATTTCAAGAGCTATATATATGAGCAAAAACAAATGGTCCTAAAGGAAGAAGTCCAATCTGCACTGGAAGTATTAGGCAAAAACAAGGTTCCAGGAATTGATGAACTACTAATTGAAATATTTCAACAAGCTTATGAATGACTGGAATCAATCACTTTTCTATATCCAGAGATTTGGAAGATAGCTACTTAGCCAACTGACTGGAAGAGATTTATAGTAGTACCCTTCTAAAGAAAGGTGACCTAATAGAATGCACAAGTTATAAAGCAATAACTTTAATATTACATGCCAGTAAAATTTGGCTGAAGATGAATGAACAAAAGTTGTAGCAGTACATTGACAAGGAACATGCAGAGATTCAGTCCAGATAGAGAATAGGACATGAAAAAAGGGATATCACTGTTCATGTCCATAGAGCATACTAGAAAGATGTTGACTTTTGTTCATTAACTATGCAAAAGCCTTGGCCTACACAACATACTATGGATTGCCTTAATTAATGTGAGATTTCCAGAACATTTCACCTAGTCATGAGGAACCAACATATGGTTTAAGAGGCAGTTGTTAGAACAGAACAATGGAATACTGCATAATTTAAAATCAGGAAAGGTGTGCTTCAAGTATCCTCTCGCCATACTTATTCAATCTGTCTGCTGAACAGCTACATGAGAGAAGCTGAATCAGATGAAGAAGAATGTGGTATCAGGATTGGAGACCTTTTAACCACCTGGGTTATGCAAATGACACAACTTTGCTTGCTGGAAGTGAGAAGGACTTGAAGTACTTGGTGATCAAACATGGATTATATCTTTTGATATGTATTGCACCTCATTCTAAAGAAAACCAAAATATTCATAAGTAGACCAATTGATAGCATCATGATGGATGAAGAAAAGTTAAAAGTTGTTACACATTTCATCTTGCCTGGATCTAAAATCAATGCTCATGGAAGCAACTATCAAGAGATCAAGTGAAACCTTCATAGGATAAATCTGCTGCACAAGACCTCTTTAGAGTGCTGAAAAGCAAGAATGTTGGTTTGAGGCATAAGGTGTGGCCTACACAATTTCTGGTATTTTTCAATCATCTCATATGCATATGAAAGTTGGATATTGAATAAGGAAGACTGAAGAAAATTTGGTGCATTTGAACTACAGTGCTGGTGAACAATATTGAAAGAACCATGGACTGCCAAAAGAATGAACAGCTTTCTCTTGGAATAAGTATAGATAGAAGGTTCCTCAGTAGCAAAAATGGCGAGCCTGCGTCTGGCACACTCTGGACATGTCATCAGGAGAGACAAGTCCCTGAAGAAGGACACAGTGCTTATAAAATGGAGGGGCAGCAAAAGAGAGGAAGACTCTGGAGAAGATGCATTGACACAGTGGTTCGAATAATGGGCTTAAACACAAGGACGATTAGGAGATAGGCACAGGCACAGGCAATGTTTCCTTCTGTTTGACATAGAGTTACAATGACTTGCTGGCACCTAAAAACAATAACAACGACAACGACAACAACATCGAGCCCTAGTGAGACTCCTAACTAAAAGAAGCAAGTTCAAAGACATATGATAACCAATATCCAATTAAAGTTTGATTGTCATGCTTCAAGGAGTAATCCAACTGTCCTGGGAACTTTCTTTATATGCAACTGGTGACTTACTTAAATATTTAAATCTCTGAGCATTTAATCGAGTAACCATTCAAAATCAAATGTGCACTAACATTATAATAATCCCATCCATTCTTGAAAACCATACCCTACACAAGGGTTTCCAAGGAATTCTCTGATTTTATCAAGGATGTTCTCTCATTTAGACTGGACCTCCATTGACTCTGTTTTGCCACAGGTAAGGAATAACCTTGTTTTACCCAGGAAGAAACGAAGGTTCAGAGAAGTTAATTGCATAATAAAAGGACACACAGCTAATAGGCAGCTGATCCAAATTTCAAATCTACCTTTTTGCAGCCAGTGCACATTCTGCCTGCTGTGTTGTCTTCGAAGATGTGGGAGTGCACAGAGTAAACAATATGGGCTGCCTGTGATCTGCAGAAGCACCTCTGGGTTCTAATTGGGAGAAAATGGGGACTAGGTAAGTGAAGCCAGGTGTTTTCTCTACATGATCATAACTCCCTAACCTCACCACCAACATCGGTTCTTTAAACCCCTCACTTGCCAGAGATCCTGAGAAATGAGACGAAGGTTTTGGAATACCTTTGCGAATGGAAGCAATTCCCTAATGTTTTTACTCCTGGTGAAGGACCACGGGCAATCCCCATTATTGGTCACCCTGGCAAAAGTCAAGCTTGTCCTCATCCATCTGGACATGCTCATCATAGTCCGACAGCACCACACTGCTCTTTATTCACAACCCCCACCTATCTTCCTTCTCCTCTCGATCATTCGATCATTCTTTCCTTCTGGTGAAGGACCACGGGCAATCCCCATTATTGGTCACCCTGGCAAAAGTCAAGCTTGTCCTCATCCATCTGGACATGCTCATCATAGTCCGACAGCACCACACTGCTCTTTATTCACAACCCCCACCTATCTTCCTTCTCCTCTCGATCATTCGATCATTCTTTCCTTTCTCATCATGTCTTCTCTCTCTTCTCCAGGGTTTCTGTCCCCGACTCCCACCCCATTCTTTCCTTTCTCTGATAACTCTATTTCCCCTGCTTAACTTGTTTGTTCCTCCTTCCTTCAATCGTGATCTTTTCTCTCATCTTATAGCTGTCATCCCTCCCATCCCTCACTCAACTTTTCCTCTCGTCTGTTAAAACGACCTCTTTAACAAGAAACATCATTTCAAGCATTTGACCATAGGACAGTCTACAACATAAAATACCACATGGGATGTTTTTCTTTCTTTCTTTCTTTCTTTCTTTTCTGAACTCAATAATTATGTGACTATACTATAAATCAATTCTGACAAGAATGACAAGCATTGGGGACTAGATGAGGAGACATTTGCTCGGTAGCACCAGGTCTAGCATCTATCCAAAAAGTCTTCCAGCAGCCAGTTTTAAGTCAATGATTTCCTTGAGTTTCTGAACTGTTTCAGAGACATTTAAAATGGCCAAAATCAGTGGATGTGGGCTGAAGTTAGGTGGGTAGAGGAGGAGTTCTTGGACATATTGTGAGATCAAGCTGGATTTTGAATATTAATACACACATCATAGATTATGTGCATGATTGTCTTATTCCAAGTACTGACATTCTACTGAGGCAAACATTGCAAGATAGACATCGCTCAACCTTTTGTGTGTGACATCTCTCAACTTTGAAAGGAGCATTGCAGATTGCTGAGTTCTGCGAGAGCTTCTCTTTTGGAGGAGATGAAGGGGAGTGGACCTCGGAACTTGAAAATTAAGCAATCTCAATTGTGTGTTTTAGCTTTGGAAATTTTATCCTATGTAGAGTCTAACATAGCTGTAATCCATGAAAAGAATTTTTAAATTACATGTGAAATATAGCTTAATACTTCTCCCATGGCCCAAAGAAAATAATTGGTATCCCAACAAAGTCATTAATAGAAGTAATGGAAGGGGCAAAGCCTGGAAAAATCATTTTTGAACATTTCAAAATGAGACAAAACAGGAAAATGTCTGGGTTTCCTAGTGCTACTTAACAAGTGCACACACTCTGCTCAGGGGGCCTGTTCCTCCCCCTCGGTCATGAAATAAGCTGCATCTCATGGTGGCCCTTATTGCAAATTGGGTATGACCCTCCACTTCTATGTAAGGTTAGGCAGGACAAGGTAGGAGGGGAAGGAGTGAAGCAGTCTAAAGTGTTGTGTGCTACAGAGATTGCTTACCAGGCTGCTCTTGACTGGCGACGGAGTGAGAAAGGGTGAGACTCCAGAAGATTCTTTAAGGAGCTTTAACGAGTTGGATAAACCTAGGTCCTACTTCAAACCAAACTGAAGGCAAAACCCAAAGGAAGCCCAATCACATGCCATGGATTCAAACTCCTGGCGACCCCTATGGAGGGTTTCTGTGCCTTTGCAAATCTTTATGGAGGCAGACCACCTCACCTTTCTTGCGTGGAGTGGTGGGTGGTTTTGGAAAGCTGCCCTTTCTATTAGAAGTCTAATTCTTACCCAAGAGTGATGCAAAAGCTCCTTGTTAACTGTTCCTAGCCCTATTCATACAAAATTGGTTTAAAGTACAGATGGAGGGTTTGTAAAAATCTCGTGGTTTGTTGCTATCATTCATACTAATTCACCCAGGTCCTTCTCATCCATGGATCTTTGGGAAATCGTGGAGGCTGTGCAATATTGATTTGTATCTGTATAGGTTAGAGGGAGAGTGATTTGAGAATTGAAAGCCCTGCGAGGTACAATTGGTTTCTCCTTGACTTCTAAAGGATGGCAGCTCAAATTCACCCCTAACAGCATCAGAAAGATTTGAAAATTATATGGACTCAGAAGAAAGGTCTACTTCTTTGAAAAAGATTAAAGCCACAAAAACCATGTGGTATAACTCTGCTCTATAATCCTTTAGGATTGTTACAGAGTGGTATTGACTCTGCAGGGACAGGCTTCTTTTCATATAAAAAGCAGTTTAAACTGGTTTTTAATTATAGACAATCCCTGAGATATGAATGATAGATATTCCTAAGTGTGCCTAAGAGCATCTTTAAGTTAGTTTTGTACATTAAGTCACAACAGGTACACCAACTCTAATTTTGGATTAATTTAGTGCAAAAAAAAGCTGCAATGCCTTTTCATTGTGTTAAAAAGTCATATCCAGTGAAGGTAATTGTAATAAAGATTTTTTTTGCAAGTATGGGTTGACTCAATTGTTTTAAATGAGCACAAATTTACATGATATTAAAAGGGGAATGAAATTTGTCAATAATGCACATTCACAACCCAAGTACTGATTATATACAGAACACTTTTTCTATTTCATAGGAAATGTGTTTTGTTGGAATTTTACATGGATTTGTCTCCTGCTGTGTGTTCCTGTTAGAATTACGACAGGGTGAAGATTTTATGATCCTCTTGGATGGTCAATAAATAAAAGTATTCTAAAATAATGAGTTAAGGGTCCAGCTACAGCTTTGGAAAACAGAAGAGGGTAAGCTAGGAAAGATTAATTTTCATAGAGTAGAGACAAAGAGTTGACATTTTAAAGAAATGGGTGAAGTGAAGAAAATCGTGTTCAAGAAACTTAGTGGAATGCTAGAGTAAGGAGATACTGAGGTCTGGCTTTATCATAGTGTCCAGGAGATTATTAGACTACAGATGGAGACTCAGTGATTTTAAGGAGATATAGAATTGCAAAAAATCATTGATGACATGTACATCAGAAATTAGATTTGCCAATGGTTCCCACAACCACCTAGAGAGGTTTTTTTTTGACGTACAAGGCATATCTGCATCTTCCCTATGCCCTCATTGCAATTCTTTAACTCAAGAGTTTCATTTCAAAAAGAGTTAGTGATTCAAGGTGGTCCTCGACCATCCTCACCATCATTCCTATTTTCGAGTCCATTGTTGCAGCCCTGGGGTCAAACTATCTCCTTGAGAGTCTTCCTCTTTTTCCCTTCTCTTTGACTTTACCAAACATGATGCCTTCTCAAGGCATCAGGTTCTCCTGACAGCATGCTCCACGTGAGATGAAGTCTCATAATCCTTGTCTTAAGGAGCACTCTGGCAATACTTCTTCCGAGATGGATTGGTTTGTTGCTTAAGCAGTCCATGGTACTCTAAATATTCTTCTCCAGCACCATAATTCAAATACAGTGGTCCTTCCTTTTGTCTTCCTTATTCAATGCCCAACTTTTATATGGTATTTTATAAACACTCCTTTGTTAAGGCTTAAGCAGAACGAAGACAAGTCATGAGCAAAACCATCAACAGGAGGCCAAAAGTGTTCAAAGAGTTCACAACCTTGTGGCAAATTATTGATAATGGAAAACAAAGGAAAGTATCATGAAGTCATTACTCACTCTCTGCCATGGAGTCAATTCTGACCCATAGTGACCTCATTGGATGGGGGAGAACTGTCTCTGTAGGTTTCTGAGACCATAACTCTTTGTGGAAACAGAAAGTCTCTTCTTTGTTCCATAGAGAAACTGGGGCTTTTAAATTGCTGACCTTGTGCTTAGAGGCCCAGTGAGTAAGCTCTACATATCCAGGGCCCCTCATCATTATTGGTGACAGATTGCTACATCATTTTCCTAGATGAAAGGATGAAGCAGGAAAAAGAAGATGATTGGGATACATACACAATTGTAGATTCAAAAGACTTTTGGGATTGATCCTGTAGATTTGAAAGACTTTGCTACATGAATCTTTGAGGCTGATTCATTAACATGTGGCTTTGCTTTATATGAGCTAGCACCCAAATTTCTCAGATGATATATTGGTATTGTCTGTACATCATGAAGAAACTCCCAAATTAATCCTATGATTCTTCAAGAAAACCTGATGGGAAAAGATATAAAGGATTTTTTTTCAGTTTAAATACATGGAAATGTCCACCTATATGAATTAGTAAAACATACATAACAGAACAAATGATTTCTAAGTCAAAACTATTGAGGTGTAAGATCTAAAAACCTGGAAGACAAAAGCAATGATTGTGAAAACAGCAAGCATATTGATAGTCTATATGGGATGCTTTTACCAATCAATAAACTCAAGTTGCCAATGCAACACTCCAAAGAAACCCCACTGTCATTGAGTTGCGACCCTTTAGAACAAGGGAGAACTGCTTCTGTGAGTTTCTGAGACTTCTCTTCTTTGCAGGAGTGAAAATCCTAGGCATTCTCCCATAGAGTGGCTGGTGATTTCTAACTGTTTACAGTGAAGGTCACAGCTCACTATGCCGCTAGGATTCCTTGTGTAAAGCTATGTCAAAATTTTTTAATACAGTCTAAAGGCCTCCATGTTTATGACCTTGAAAAAATGGTCCTCTGTTTCAGGATCTGTTAAGATCAAATCCAAATTAGTGTTTCACTTCTATTTATCTGTGACAAATGTTGACTTAATACCTTGAACTTGACTACATACAGATTGATGGGGAAAGCAAGGTTAAATCCATTCCAAGGGGATTCCAAAAAGTACTTTTATTGAGCCTTTCTTTGGTGTGTGTGTGTGTGTGTGTGTGTGTGTGTGTATAATTTTGGGGTGGGATTAATTCTAAATCTCTCTTATCTATGGAAACTACTCTAACATTTTACAATATAAACTAATAACCAGTTAGCCTATTGTATGAATTCCCCCAGATTACAAAAAGGAGGAGCAAAAACAAAGATGGCCCTGGTGGACTCCCCCTATTGGGGATCTTGTGACAGGTAGGCTTGTTGTGCCAACATGACCAAAGAAGATAGATAGGTCTGTTGTGACAACATGGCCAATGAAATCACTCGGCGACTGCCCTTGCTCTCTTGCTCTTGAATCTTCAGACCAGTGGGGCTGCCTTGTTCATCCTGTGCCTTGATCACCAAACAACACTACCTGTGGAACACCGGATGGTGGAATGTGTTGCTGTGAATTGAAGTTCCTTCAAGCCCTGGTTCACCACTGTGTCAGGCAGGGTTCTTTTAGAGAAATAAAATTCAAGACACTAGTAATTCTTTTTATATATTTATATATTGAGAAAGGTATATAAGATAAGAAAGAAAAAGTTAACTATAAAGCAATACAGATTGCTCGGTGCAACTCACTTGCATGAGGCAACTAGAAGACTGGCAGACCTTCAAATCTTGAGGTCAAATACAGCTCAACAGATGTATATCCCAGGAGCATGGTGAAGTAGGGCTTGAAGGATCCTGAACTCACAGCTCCACAGTCCACGATTACGTGTCCCACAGGTAGTGTTGCTTGGAGGTCGAGGCACAGGACGACCAAGGCAGCTCTCTCATCCGAAGATCTGGAAGCAAGAGAGAGGGCGGGACTCAACGAGCCCTTCCTATCTGTGCCCTTCAATTCATCCTGTGTTCATTGGCCTTGCTGTCACAACAGACCCACCAATCTTCTGTGGCCATGTTGGCATAACAAACCTACCCATTACAACCACCCTCCTGGAATATACATCTCTTGAGCTGGGAACTGTTGGACTCTGTCATCTGGCTGACTGTTGGTGACCTACTTTGCTGTTTTCTGCTTGTGGCCAGATAGCCTGAATTGCTCTACAGAGGACTGCTCAGCAGCCCTCAAGACTCCAAGGACTGCCATTCTATTAGCTGTCTCATACAAGTGAGTTGCCTTGAGCCATTTGTACTGCTTTGTAGATTGGTTAACTGTTTGTTTCTTATGTCATGCATCCTTCTATCTATATAAATATATAAAGAGAATCACTGATGTCCTGGCTTTGTTTCTGTAGAGAACACTAACACAGGTTTATTTAAAATATGGAATTGTGATGAATCAAAATCAACCTGAGGATTATTTTGTTTAAGCACTCTTCACCAGAGCAAGATGCTCCTTCCCTGTTCACCCACCCACAGTCATGGATCACTTTCTCTGAAACAAGTCAAACCTAAATGACCTTTGTGTCACCCATAAAACTTAGACCAAGTGTTCACAGATTTTTGGAATATGCTTTCAGAGCTTTCCTGTGTCTGATGGTGAATTTTGGGAGGATTTCTTTAATGACCATCATGTGTCTTCTTACACACATCTGTAATGACAAATTAGGATTACTGGCAAGGGTAGTAGGCCACACTGGAGAAACAAGTCAGGGTGATCTCCTTTGAGGAACTGGGTTCAAGATACACTATTTTCTGCATAGCAGGTTGGGGAAGGAAGGGCGATAGTTTGATTACAACCTTTAGACAGGCATTTTATTGAACTTTTCCTGAGAGAACAATTAAAATATGGATTCACAATAAATGTAATGGCTAGACTAATATATTTTTAGTCTGTTTTTCTAACCACAGTGGATTTTTCATAAAAGCACAATGAACAGAGCAGAATGATCTGACTAGTTTCTCTGGACCATTTGTTCAATTAAAAAATAAAAATAATAAAAAGGCTTTTAGCACCAGTTTTCCAAGACTCAATTTCAAAGGAACACTGATGGGGCAATGGATCTTTGTGGGTTTTCTCAGTTTCCATGAAAGATAAATTTAGAACAGGAATATTAAAAAACAATATTAGTGTGATTGTCTAAAATAACCCACAAAATCAATGTCCAAAGGTTTTGTGCTAAGGAAAACAATCACAATGAGGCATCTATTTATATGAGGGCATAGCCATCCCCTCAAAAAATACCCACCCAGATTATATTTTCAACGTTATGTATTCAATTTTTTTAACTAAAACAACCTACAACTTCAAAGTACTCTCCCTTACACTGAATACATTTGTCAAATCTATGATTCCATTCTTGGAAACATTTTTCAAAGTCATCTGTTTGGATGGCTGAGATCATCCCCCTCATTTTTTTCTTTGCCTGTTTCATGTAGTCAAATCACTGTACTTTCATGTCCCTCTTCATTCTCAGAAAAACAAAAGATGCCTCATGGAGCAAAGTCAGGTGAGTAAGGTGTCTTGGGCAAGAAAGACAAGTGTGTCTTTGTCAAAAACTCGTACACTGAGATGGTTGCTTGAGCAGCTGCATGGTCCAGGTGGTGCACCGAGCCCCCGTCTTCCCCAAGTCACATCTTTCTGTCTCACACTACTATGCATTCTTTTCAGAATCTCTAAATAGAAAGCTTGATTCACAGTCTGACCTGGAAGAATGAACTCTCAGTGCACTCTGAGTTGACATTTTCATCTGCTCTGGAAATTGACAGATGCCGAGAATGCAGTTTGTCATAAATTTACATTTACCTTTTTGAAATGAGAAAACCAATTTGTACACTCAAGTTTTGCCCATAACACTATCCATGGAAGCTGTGTTCAGTATCCCGACAGTTTTTTGTGGCATTTTTCCCGACCTGGAAAGAAAAATTCATAGCACATGCTGTTCTCTTAAATTAGCCATCACAAAACATGAGATTGCAGTGAAACTGCCTTGATGAAAAAATTCCCCGTGATCAGAGACAACCTTACCAGGCAACGCCACTGGGTGCACTCACTCAGCTTGAGTTGCTCAATGTTTGCCTACTGGGGAAAATGCTATTATGAAAACTCCTTTCTGCCATCACAATTATGCTGTTTTTTTTTTTTTTTTTGGTATGCTCCACTCCTCACAGAAGTAGCATCATTAGCAACTATATTTTGAAAAATCTCTGGTTGCCTATTCAAATGACTGGCCTATTGGTAAAAACAAATTCATTTCTCAAACAATGTAGGAGATAGGGAAAAAATGGTTTCCAGACAATAAAGTGGCTTAAAACACCACAAACAATCCTGTTTCAAACACTAATGAAGTTTTCATGTTCCTGTGATTTGGGGCCAGGAGTTATTTCAAACCCCATCACCTTCTGCACCAGACTCACTTGTGACCATCGAGTCAGTTCCAACACATAAGGACCATAGGACAGGGTACAGCTGCACCTGCAGGTTTCCAAGAGTGTAACCCTTTATGGGAGTGGAAAGCCTTATCCTGCTCCCACAGAATGGCTGGTGGTTTCAAACTGCTGACCTTGTGGGTGTCCGGCCAACCCATAATCCACTGCACCACCAGCCCTTTGACATCAGAGTCCTGAATATCTTTGTAGAGTCGAATCCAGGTTCAAAATATCACAGTTTTAAAAATAAATTTAGCATTGCACATCTTTCTGTTGGAATATTTTGGTGAGGCAAGTTAGTAGGACAAAAACATATCCTTGAATGAGAAAAAGAAGTTCTAATTATAATAATAACTTCGAACAGTGAAAGATCTGAAAGGTTTTCATTGCAGACCTGCAGAGTCAAATAAAGTCATATCAATTCAGAACTAATGTTGGATGAAAATATTTTTGAACATAATGATTAACTTTAATTCCAAATAGATTCAGATGTAACACAATCTAATTATTAAGACACAGTATAATAAACAAAACTATGAAATTTTTGACCACATAAAATAAGCTTGAGAGGGCAGATAAATAATGCTTGTAGGTAATACCATTAGCTTTTATGTTGTCTTATTATGAGGAAACACAATTGTGAGAAAGTTGGCAATTATTATAACTAAAATCATGACATGGTATCATGGTTTGCTTTCCAATATCAGTCAATCAAAAACATAAAGGGGAATATCAAGTTATAAAATTTTATCTCAAAAGAAAATCAAGCACATCCTTGAGGTAAACCTATAACCTATTAAAGAAAAAAATTGTACTTTTCATAAAAGGGAAAATATTTTTGCCTTTCTATGAGGTTTCAAATTTTTTAAGTTTTTGTTAATTCACTGATAACATCCAATTTTCTTGATGATCAAATTTAAGGGTAAAACCATTACAAAACCCATTGCCGTGCTCTAGATTCGGACTCATAAGGACCCTGCAGAACAGTGAAGAACTAGACTTTTGGGTTTCTCAGGCTGTCAATCTTTGAGAGCAGACAGCCTCATGATAGCTTTTTCTACCACATGGGGCTTGCTGAACACCAGTGTGCTCTTATCCTGACGGCAGATTACACAAAAAAAGAATTAATGTTTCTAGCTAATAAAGAAAATCTTGTGGCTTTAATAGCAGGAAACTCAGTTCATTGGTTTATGGCCTATTTAGCAACAAAACTCCTAAAAATCTTTAATTAAACGATTAAAGCTTTAGCAAATAGATAAAAGTTTGACCATTTCAAACAAATGTCTCAAAAAATCTTTTAAACAGTATCCTTCTTGCAGTTATCTTATAATATAACCTTTTCAATGTATAACATTTGGGAGCACACCTGAGTATAAATATCCTTCCTATAAAAAGAAAAATACATGAACTTCAGATTATAAAGAACATTTATTGATTTAGTATAATACTTGTATATATTAAATATGAAAAACAAAATTATTAGAAATCATAGCTTGATATATGTGGCAGTTACATGATCTGGTGTCAAACAGATAATCAAGAGGGGAGGGGTAGAGTTTACTCGTTAATTAGGTCACAGCTTGATTACCTCATTTGGAAGTGCTGTGGGTATAAATAGCTCACTGGAGGCCAGACACGCTCTCTCTGCTTGGTCTTCCTGCTGACAAGACACATGCAACTCTGCTGATGGAACCATAGTGCTGGAGCTGGAGGGACCATGTGGAAGCCTGTTCCAGTGCTGAGATGCTTCCACTACCATTGGATCCATAAGACTTTCCACCTACTGGCTATTGACCTTCCTACAGTTTGTGTCATTGCATGTGTTATATGAATCTGAAGAGGCATCAGGCATATGGGCTAATATCAGACTGATGGATTTTACCTGGACTGGGCTGGAATGTTTCTTAATACACAAATACTCTGATAAAAAGTTATTTCTTAGACACATATGAATGCCCTTTCTAGTTTTTCTAGTTAACTCAAACTTGTACAATATACTTTAGGAAGGAATTTTCTATCAAATGGGTCTCAGTTTACTGTGGTGGTTTATGTGTTCCTGTGACATAGGAAGCCAGTATTTTAGAGCCCAATAGAGCCACCTAGGATAGAGAGTTTTCCACAGAGTTTACAAATTAAAATAGACTAACAATAATGACCAGGCAAACTACTTCTAGATAAAGGAGAATTGCCCATCTTATAAATAATAGTGAAACACCATCTGCTATAGTACAAGATGATTTCATAAAGAACTAAAGAAAATTTCAAACTTCAACTTGTAATATAGAAGGATTCCGAAGACAAAATATAGAAGGATGCAGGAATCAAAATAAAATGGAAGGAGTAAAGAGTCACTTTATCAAAAACAGTGGGTCAACATTCAACCATTTCAAGAGATAGCATAAAATCAGGAAGAAGGAAGAAGTCTAAGCTGCACTGAGAGCATTAACAATCAGAACTCTAGGAGTTTTTTGGAACATTAACTAAAATGTTTCAACAATTTGATGCACCACTGGAAGCGTTCACTAATCAATGTCAAGGAAATATAGTAGACAATTCCCTTGCCAACTGACCAGAAGCAATCTTTTTTGTTGTTGCTCTTGTTCCTCATTCCAAAGAAAGATGATCCAACAGAATACAGAAATCACAGAACAGTATCATTAATATTACATGTAATTAAAATTGGTTGATGGTATGTTTAATATTGCAGCAGTATTTGGGCAGGGAACTGTCAGAAATTCAAGCTAGATTCAGAAGAAGATGTGCAATGAGGAATATACCATATTTGTCAGACCAGGGACACAACTTTTCCCCCTGAAAGTATTCCATTTGTTTATGATCCAATGATCCCAGAAATTACTCTCTGAATGCTGTCAGCATGCTGTGGGTTGCTGAGTGTTCAGTGGAAGTCCTGCCTCCTGAAGTCTCACTGTGAGTCAGGTCAAATGATTGGCACAGTGCATGCCTCCCCTCACTTGTTAATGAAAGTGATGATGGTTCTTAACACCACTGCTAAGTTTACCCTGTTAGATATTACCATATTTTGTCTTATTTTCATAGATATTTTACTATACTGGTACTATTTAATTCTGAATATTTTTTCTTGTTTTTCTACTGTTAAAATTAGTTACATCTTATGGTCAGGTGGGTCGTATGGTTTGAAGAATAAAGTAATTGCTTATTTTCTTTCAGCTAAAATTTCTCTATTATCTATAGGGTGAAGCTTAACTGGAAAAATAATTCCAGACATATATTTACTTGTATTTTTTTTGACGATGCAAAGGTATCCAACTGGGGGGATAATAACAAGCAATGTATAACAATGGCAAGAATAGAAATTCCGGAACACATAACTGGGCATATGAGGAACCTGTGAACAGACCCAGAGGTATACACTAGAATAGAAGAAGGGAATATCAGCTTAAAATAAAGATCAGTGTATATCAAAGTTATATCTTTCACTATACTTATGCAATTTGAGCAAACAAGCAGAGAAGCTAGAATTTATGAAGAAGGGTAAAGCATCAAGATTGTAGAAGACTCTTTAACAACTTTCAGTAGGCAAAACTTTTCTGAAAGTGAGAAGTATTTGAGATAGTTTGGCGATGAAGTTCAAAGACTGTAGTCTTCAGCCTAGATTGTATCTCAAAATAAGGAAAGCAAAAACAAAATTCATTAATGGCCATCAAGTCTGTACCAACTTATAGTGACCCTGTAGGACAGGGTAGACCTTCCCCTTGAGTTTCCAAAACTATAAAAATTTATGAAAATTGTAGAAAGTCTTCCCCTCCCTCTGTTAAATAAGTGGCTTTAAACTCCTGAACTTTCAGAACACAGCTCAATGCATAAAACTACACCACGAAGATCTTAAGAACGAAAGTGAAGAACATAAAATGCATCACAAATGTATCAATAGACATCATAATAAATAGAGAAAAGATAGAAGTTGTCAAGGATTTTGTTTTACTTGGGCTCATAATCCATACTCATTTCAGCAACAGACAAAACATCAAATAATGCATCACATTGAACATCTCTGTTGCACATGACTGATTTAAAGTGTTGAAACATAAACCCTCATCGTGAGGACTAAGGTATGGCTGAACTAAGCCCCTTTTCAATCTCCTCATGTGTATGGAAAAGCTGGACAATCATTACAGAAGTACTTAATTCAGGAACATTTAAGTAATTCATCATCATGGAAATTTAGAGTCATCAAGCAAAATGTATCTAATCCAAATCCACTGCTATGCAATATATTTAAACCCATGGCTATAAGTCCAACCATTCCTTAAAGCAGTGGTTCTCAACCTTCCTAATGCCACGGCATTTTAATATAATTCCTCATGTTGTGGTGAGTCCCAACCATAAAATTATTTTCATTGCTATTTCATAACTGTACTTTTGCTACTATTATGAATTGTAATGTAAATATCTGATATGCAGGATGTATTTTCATTGTTACAAATTGAGCATAATTAAAACATAGTGAGTAATCACAAAACAGTAGGTAATTACATGTTGTGAAGTGTTTGTGATTTCCAATGGTCTTAGGAAACCCCAGTGAATGGAGTGGTTCACCCCCCAGGTTGAGTACCGCTACTGTAGGAACTTCTAATGCTGAAATTATGGGATGGCTTTGAACTGTTAACTTTGGGGTATCACAAACCATTGTGTAGCACACTATGCCATCAGGGATCTCAGAACTTTTTTAAGTCACTATGAATTCTCCAGTATGTGCACCTGGGTTCTCACACAGGAGATCATCTCCCCACATTCATTAAATTGTACCTGAAATGAAACCAAGACAATTTCTATGGAGTCCATTCCAATTCATAAAAGCCCAGATTAGAATCTCCTTTCTAATTTCTAAGAATGTAAATCTTTGCAAAAGCGAAATGCCATATCTTTCTGCATGGATGGTTGGTGGGTTCAAATTTCTATCTTGAGGCTAACAGCTGAATACTTAATTACTGCACCATAGAGCAATTAGCTATCTTATTATTTTAAATGAGTATGAGATTTTATTTTAACAGGTCTAATTTACCTAAATCAGGGTGCCAATTTTTAAATATAGTTGTATAGCCTCTCTGCCTTTTCTGAACTCATCTAGTTTTTTTTTTTTTATTAAATTTTATTGGGGGCTCTTACAGCTACTACAACATTCAGTACATCATTTGTATCAAGCACATTTGCACACATATTTCCACATACATTTCCCAATATTTTCCACCTGAGCCCTTGATACAAACCCCTTTAAAAAAAAGCCCTCCCCTTTCCTTCCCCCCCCCTTTTAAAAAAATTAATCATTTTATTGGGGGGCCCCTACAACTCCCATCACAATCCCCAACAACATCAGTTGTATTCAGGCCACTTTTACACACCCATTGCCATCATCACTCTCAAAACATTCTCCCTCCCTCCAGGCCCCCATTATCTGCCCCCTATATTACCCTTCCTCCCCCCCTTCCCCTTGAACCCTTAGTA
>PVJH01033550.1:0-21473 GCA_004026705.1 Nesogale talazaci | reverse complement strand
GATCAGGGATGACCCTGCTGGTATAGAGAATACCAGTGGCATACCTTCTAGCACGGTAACTGCACGCAGGCCACCAGAGAACAACAAAATGATGTTGCAGGTGGTGGTCAGTGAACGTAGAAAGGCTTGTGTGTACACTCCACACCTTAATCAGCTGCTCAAAAGGCAGGGAAGCCTAATTGTCTGAGATCAGTCACCTGGAAATCAAATAACAACTCACCAGGAATAAAAAGTACACAAAAGCATGCATACACACACACACACACACACACACACACACCCCTACCCATTTAACAGGAGCACATTCATTCACCTGACCCTATTACCAAATGTTATGAAATGCCAAGTGAACAGGCATACCAAAGCCAAGCACACTGACAGCAACATCTAGTAATGGTTGATTCTCCTATCGCTAATTTTCAGGAATGAACAAACGACACAAATATACTGAGCTTCTTTTCTTCTCTACTTGTTTGGATACTCCACCGAGTACTTTAAACTGGCCCGCTGGAAGATATTTCCCTGTTCCCCGCTGCTGGGTCAACGTTGGACAGCTAGCTCAATGTCTGCAGACCTAACCGACCACTGCTCCGACAGAGACAGATGCAGCTGTTTGTTTCCATACAGAATTCCCTGTGTGGGTCAGACTCAACCCAATGGCAGTGGGCTTGTATTGCCTTGGACCTTCATAAGCTACTACACGAAATGTCTACGTGCTTTAAAAAGTTGGGTTTTTAAAACCATCATCCTCCACATACCATTAAAGTCATCAGCTTAGAAAATGCTATTTGATAATATGCTTATTACTCAAGAAAAATGTACCTTTGGAATGTCAAGTTGTTCATACGTGAGTTGAGGACTACTTACAAATCCCTCACTCTAATTCCCCCACCTCTTCTGTTTTCCACACTTTGAGTTATATACAATCCCTTATCGCCAATGAATGTGCACTCGAGTCAGATCCTAGTTATTAAAATTAAGCAAATATTTCCAGGATACTCAACACGAATGCTTTCACGGAGGTGGTTTACTTACAGCAAGTGCCATCCAGAATAGAAAGTGCATCTTATAAAAGTGAAGTTCACAGTTACTAAAGTCTATTTACAAAAGCAACCCGCCTCTGTTGTTATCTGAAAACCTAACCATCATTTATCATGGAAAAGGGGATTATCTTCTTATTATATTTTAATAAATCATTTTATTGGGGCTCTTCTAACAATTCATACATCAATTTTATCAAGCACATTTGTATACATGTTGCCATCACCATTTCCAACAGAGGAATTGTCTTCAATAGTACGTTGTACGGAAAAATTTCTGAATTTTCTAAGAATTTTACTTGATTAATTGCTACAAAATAATTCTTGGGGCTGTGTGTCAAGGTGACAGAGGCGATAACTGTGCAGTAATTCAAAAGAAAGCTTTTGATACTGACAAGAAGTAGACATTTCTGGTAAGTGTATTTTCCTTGGGATCCCAGGAAGAGAGGAAGGGTGTGTGGAGGGGTAAGGATGCTCGGTGCTTGGCATCACTGATGAAGTCTAGGGTAATGGATGAGGCTTTTAAATAAGTTGCTTGTTGTGAAATAAATTGCTTTTGAATGAAAAGAACTCTTTTTCTTCTATGGGAAGGAAGATATCTTACTCAATGGAATGGTTCAGTATGTATTAATACTGTTTTTTTTAGAGCCAAATGGTGTGAGAATGTCTAACCCTTTTTTTTTTAGTATGCAAGAAAATTTTGAGTCACTTTATTTTCATCTGAATATTTTAAAAGGTTTCATGGGGCTGAGCCCCGGTGGCATAGTGGTTGTGCGCCGGACTTCGGCCCACTGGGTTAGAGGTTCAAATCCAGCAGCAAGGCTGGGCCTCCTACTCCCACCACCATAGAGCAGTGATGCCACAAAAACCAAAATCCAAAAAACCAAAAACAAATAAACAATAAAAGGTTTCGAAGTGAGGTATCTGCCCAAGTAAACGTGTCTGGATAGTCTGTGTACAAGTGCTATAGAGAAGGGTGATCTGAGACTAAATGATAAGATTACTTCCCTTTGGATAAGAGAACAGCCCGAGAAACTGAAATGTTTTCAGAGTGTCTGTGCGCCTGCACTACTGATCATCTGTAACCCTTGTTACCAGTCTTACAGTATTCCAGAGACCCAAAACCAGTGAAGTGTCTCCTTTATGTCAAGGGGAGAGAGAGAGAGAGAGGTTAGCATCAAGGAAATGGTCTTGCAGAGGCAGACAGATTCCAAGTGGATGGATCAGATGTCAGGCTCGAGGCTTTTCCTGACTCTCAGGACTATAGGGTGGAGGAACCCAAGATCGGCTTCTGGTCACAGATGTGCCTGAATTCAAGGCGGATGAGTAAGGTAGGTTGGCGGATGGCTCCCAGGGTCGACAGGCAATATGACAGACCGCTGACCCAAATCAGAGGTCAGATGACAAGCTAGATGCAGGATCCAGACTTGCCAACAAATGAACAAGTTTTTCACAGCTACCTGAGGGCAGTCGCTGAGCAGCAAGGAGCAAAACAGATAAATGAGGACAGGCAGCAATCTTCCCAGCTCCCCAGTCTGATATCACTGGTCTGGGGTGAAGCCTAAGTATCAACAGGAGGGGGTTTTAATAATACATGGAAAACTGAACTAAAAGATATTAGAGTGCCCCACCCTCCAACTCTCTGAAGACTCTCCTTATGTAAATACAAAGTGGGTAAACTAAGGCTCTCTATACAGAACACGGAGCCCATGGGGCCAAAGGTTTTTAATCCTGCTCTTTGCTGTTGCTTCTGCTGCCACGTCACGGAGAAACTGAGTGTGCAGAGTCGAGCTGCTGGGACCTTTCAGAAGCAGAGCCCCGGGTCTGTCTTCCAAGGCCCCCCTGGGTGGATCTCAACTGTCAACTTTGGAACCGGCAGTCAAGCACTTCCTGTTTGCACCATCCCCGGACTGCTTCTCCTTCTCCCTCTGCACATCGCCCATGCCCTTCTCAGGGAGGAGACAGAGGGATGCACTCAAGCAATCAGCTCCCAAGAAGCTGCGAGTGAGCAGAAGCAGCACCAAAATGTGAGGGGAAGGAAAAGTGCCCGATAGGGTTCAAACCAAACCGAATTCTGACTCCAAGCCAGGTCCCATCACAGCGACTCACTATGACAACGGGATGGAACGGCCCCCGGGCGTTTCCGAGACTGGAACTCTATGGGAGCAGAAAGCCTCGTCTTTCTCCTGGGAGCAGCTGGTGGTTTCCAGCTGCGGACTTTGCAGTGAGCAGCCAGCCAATAGGTAGCGAATATTTTACCAGAGCTCAAACTATTCAAGTGACAGCCAAGAACATGTGTGTGTGCCTGTGTGCGTGTCTGTGTGTGTGTGCACCTGTGTGTATGTGTGTGTGTGTGTCTGTGTCTGTGTGCGTGTCTGTGTGTTTTGGAGAGAGACAAGGAGACCATGCGTGACCTCTTCAAGTCTCATGCTGACATCTGATTTCATTAGTGAACCACACTTCATGTTGTTAAGCGTGCTTCCTCACTGAGTCATGCATTGCTAAAGATGCACCTATTCTTTTTTAGAACTTCAAATGCCAGTGATAGAAATTACCTGGCAAATAAAGATAGAAGTTCTTATTACAAAGAGCAGCCCCGTAAGGAAAAGTACATTCCACCCACTGTAGCCATTCGCCATGTCATTCCATCATTAGTTTCATTGTATGTTTCTTGCAGGCAAGTCCTCATAAACCATTTCATTTTGGGCAAAGCCCCAGGGGAGGAGACATATGAAGTCAAATTAAGTGGAACTGGAATAGCAAATTCGGAAGAACCTGACTAAATTATACACAGGGTGCACCTGGATTCGTGGAGTGCCAAAACCAAATCCCCAAAGTCCCCAGCAAGAAGCAACAAGTCCCACCTCAAGCACACTCTCCTGCCAAGGGAGGGAACTATGTCTTTCCTGTTCTAATGAGTGATTCATCGGTTTGTTCCTGTGTTCAGCCTATCGTCTATTCACTCATTCATCCATTCGGATAGAACTGGGTGTCTATGGCGTGCCAAGTTAAGGAACAGACGGAGAGGAAGGCAAGCACAGCAGCACAACCAGGAGTACAGTGAGGGAAAGAAACCATCAATAAGGCCGTTGCTACTAAGTGCGGGGCGCTACGAAAGAAACTGTGTTCTAGTGGTGAAAGCCAGCATGGGCATGGGGCGAGATCAACTGCATCATTAGCGAAGGCTTCCCAGAGGAGACGTCACATGTAAACATGCTGAAGAGAAGAAGCCTACTGAGCTAAGAACCAAGGAGAAGCATTGCAGCGCCCAATTGTAAAACTCAAAGGGACAAACCCAGAAGACAGATCCCACTGGGATTTATAGAAATGAGGAAATCAAAGAGAAATCATGTTTGAGGAGGGGCCCACGGCACAGAGGAGGACAGACCCTCAAAAGATGGATCGACACAAGGGCTGCACCTCTGGGTTCCAGCCCAAAAGCTCGTGAGGATCGTGCTTGCCTGGGAGCAGTGTACTCTTCTGGTGCACACAGGGTCACGGGGAGTCAGAACTCACCCAACAACGACAGCAGCAATGACAACAGGGGCACTTCGTCTGCAAAGGGACATCCCGGCTTTCTCATACCAGAAAGAGGACTTTTGTAGCTAATTGACCCAAAACAACGCATCCTTGAATGCACAGCTGCTACTTGCCTGGGCGTTGATCAGGGAATCTATGTTAAATGAAATCCTTGACCACTTCAGCTCTTCCTCTGCTCACCTTGATATTGCTTATGAGGAGGGCTTCCAACTTCCCCTGGAAAATGGCATCTGAAGAGAACAGAAAATTGTCACGGAGCTTTAGAAGTCCTCTTCTTGGTGCAGTTAGGAGGATTTCTGCTTTCCTGAGGTTCAAGTGTAATTCCTACCGGGGGGGTGGGCTCTTTGCCATTGCTCCTCAGCACTAAGTACACCGTTCAAGTCCTGTCATCCAGCGAGTGTGTGTCACCTGCCTACCACAGGCTCTTGGTGGGCCTTCCTCTAATCCTCATGCCGTGGTCTTCTGCACTCGGCCCAGCTTCTCAACTCCTTGGACCAGCATAAAGGTTGAATCCACCGATGAAAGGACACTACCTTTGCAAGTTTGAAACCATGCCGCATCCCCGGCTTCTACTGGAACAGCCTCTTGACCAATGTCAATGACCTCTTGACCAAAGTTCTGCCAGAACACAATTACGTTTTCCTGAAATTCCCACGCCTCACAATGTTATCTATAATTTGTTCACATAGTGAAATGGCTTTCCAGTCAGTAAAAAAAAAAAAAAAAAAAAGGCAACATGGTGTTCTAGTATCCTCTGCTCTCAGACAAAAGACAACCGATACCCCTCATTCCACGTCCTCTTCTGAATCCAGTTCGAATCTCTGGCAGTTCCTGTTGATGCCCCACTGGGGCCATCTTTGAATTATCTCGGGTAAATTTTATTGCCATGCGATACTAATCCTACTGTTCGATAATCTTCTCAATATGTTGGATCGTCTGTCTCTGGCATGGTCATGGATCCTCCGGTTGGCCAGGGGGCTCTCTTTCAAATGCCTCTGCATAGATGAGTAAGTAGCTCTAGTGCTGCACTTGTCCAATGAAACATCTCAGTGGGTTCCCTGTCAGATCCTGGAAGCTCGTTTTGCACCAATGGCTTCAGTGCTTGGTAAAAATCGAGGAGCAGCAAAACAAGAGGACAATTCTAAACAGGATGAAGTCCGTAAAAGAGCTGAACAAAAGATTTTGAAGGTCATCTTAGAGGACATCTTAGAGGCTTGTAATGAAATATACAGAGATCTAGAGTTAGAAGACAACAAGGGAAGAATAAGCCCAGTATTTTTCTTTAATTGAACGGAATAAGAAATTGGGCCTGGAGTTGCAGTACTGAAGTAAGTATTCCTTGGGCAAAATACTGAACACTGCAGGAGTCATCAAGCCATATGTAGAGGAAGCCACATGCAGAGTCACTGCACTCAAAAGAATTGCTGGATGTGCAACCATTTCAAGAGATGTTGCTGTGAGGTGCCGTTAGTCGGTTCTGAGTCCTAGGGACTCCTATCTTCAACAGAACAAAACACTGCCCAGTCCTGCACTGGCCTCACACTGGATATTAGGCTGGAGTCCATGTGACAGCCACTGTGTCACTCCATCTTTGCTCCTTCCATCTCCTTTGTGAGAAACCTGGCCCCTTACACCCGATGGGAATCTGCGGTTGGCACACACGCAGGATGATTATAACCGTCCTAACTTGCAAAATGACTCAGGAACCCACTCATTTAGCCTTGTAGAAATAGAGGCTGCCTTGGGCCCCAGGGATAAATATCAGGTGGTAAGAGAGCAATCAGAGGGTTCATTCCATTTCATGAGCTAAAGCACCATACAACCAAGCCAGTTTTGAAATGTTTCGACCACTAATTTGATGTGTGATTTTGGTCTGGTTGTTTCCCTTTCTCTTTTTCTGTCTCTTTCTTGATGACAGGTGGAGATGGCATTAAACATTCACAAGACGCAAACCGGATAGAGAGGACATCTTGTTACACAATCTTGAGGACACAGCACTGCAAGGATGAGCTCTTAAAGGAAGATGATTCCAACCGAGAAAGCACATTTCTAAGACCAATGAAAGAGGACATCACTGCCACTGCCAAATGCCTCATCTACCTTTTTATGTAATAAAGTTGCATCCGTGCTGAAGGAGCCTGCGCCAAGAAGCACACGAACTACAAAGACAGCCTTGCCCAACAAGCCTCAACACAGAATACCAGCCCTCCAGGCCTGCTTCAAAGAGGATAACCTTGAATTTATTACAGCTAGCTCACTCTTATCAAAGGCTCAGTAGCAGGAAGTGATATTTATGGCAGATTATCTCAGAGACTTGTTTTCCATCCCAAGATATGCTCCACGCTAGCCAGGAATCAACTTCTGGGCTGGGATCATTTTCTCTTTGTCTTCTCCTCCCCAGGCAAATCACCTTTGCCAAATGATGCATTCATCTTCTGGCCTCAGCTTTTACTCAGGGGAAGTTCTGATCAACACTCAAAGGAGCACTTTCTATGCCCTTGTTTTATCTATGGCTGATGGGCAATGTCCCTTATAAGACAGTCTTGAAATTCCAGTGACTCCTGAAGAAAGCTTTCCTTTTCTCTGATAAGACATATGCAAAAAACTCCATTGCCTTCTCATTCCATTTTCCCACAAACTTTCCGAGGTCCCGTCACATATCCAACTGTGTCTTCCCGTTACTTAGAGTGCCCACTCCAATCAGAAGCCCGAGGGGCTCTAAAGATCAGTACATGTGTTTTTGCCTTGGCTTAAGCTAGAGAACCTATGAGTATTTCTACTTATGACTTGCTAACATATGATTTAAGGAGCTCGGTGGCACAGAGCTTGCAGGTTGGAGTGCTAACCACAAGTCAACAGTTCCAAACCACCAATTGCTCCATGGGAAAAAGAAGAGGCTTGCTACTTCCACAGAAAGTTTCTGTCTTAACCCACAGGGGCAGTTCTACTCTGTCTTATGGGGCCACTGTGAGTCAGAATCGACTCGAGGTCAGTGAGTTTAAAATATGTGATTTATCATCTATCAACACACAAACACGTTATCTATTTTACACATGACATCTAACTGCGCTGCTTTTAAGTCCTGCCGAGTCAGTGTCATGAGACCTGTCCGGCCTAGGTGACCTGCTGTTAGTCACAATACCAGTGCAGCTACACAGCAGCGTGCAAGCCCCTGCTGCACCATACGCAAGGAGACGAATGAGTGGTGCCCTGACTTAACTATCTGTGTCCAAACCTTATTAAGAAAGAAAGATGTAAGTACAGTAAAATTAAAACATGCTTACAACATGACTCTGGGGCAGGAATTGACCTGAACATACCCTAAATGAATCACTTATAACTTGAGATCATAGCCCTTTGAAGTAGGAAGATAGAAGCATCCCCATTTGACTTGCCGGACAGACCAATAGGTTACACAGAGGACTCGCCACCAGAAGGCAAAACAGAAAGCAATGGAGAGGCTGATGCCAAAACCAGCCCCATTTCTCACCAAGGCCTGGCCTAGGAATTCACGTGCTGTGCACTGAGCGCAGGCTACCAACCTCCTCGCCACTCGTTATCCGGTGAGCCAGATCTTTTAAGTTTCTCATTACTCGTTCATCCCGAAAGTCATAAGGAAAGGTCTCCGTCCATTCTGCCAGGAGTTGAAGGATCTTAGGTGCAATTTTTCTTATCTGGTTCTTGGAAGAAAAAGCAAATCAAATTCAGTGCCGTCTGTCACATGTTCTGCACCAAGGAACCAATAACCAACACCCACTCCTGAGAGATTTCTAGGGCACAGGGTTTGGGCCTGATGGAGTCCCAGTCCCCCAGTGTCTTCTCTGTCACCAACTTGAGGTGGGATCAAGGTTGACAGGTTTGTTATAATCCACAGAGGGGCCAACGAGTTTGGAGGACGATTCCACTCTCTTCTCATTCCATTTCTCATCAACTTTTTGAAGCCCCATGCACATCCCCCACTCCCTTTGCGTGGACCGCTGCTGTGGAATCAGCCGCAACCATGGAAACTGGTTACAGACTAGAACTGCTCCACAGGCTTTCCTTGGCTACAGCCGTGTTGGAGGCAATTCTCCAGGACTTTCTTTCACAGTGCTCTGAGGTATGCTCAAACTGCCAGCCTTTAATCTAGCAGCCGCAAACCACCTAGGCCAGAAGTCAGATGGATTAGATATACGAGGGTTGCTTAGAGAACGGGCACCACAAAAACCAAGCCATCATGTGACTCAACAGAGGGGAAAGCCTAAGAACCCTGCAATATTCAAAGCGCTATCCTTACCTTATCACTGCTGGGATCACTTAGTCTCTGGTGTTCAACACAGAGGTGGCAAACTTTGGCCATTAGCTCGGATGGATGCATAAATAACCGAGAACTGAGGAGGAAGGTGAATATGTACGTCCTCTGTGGCAAAAGAAAAAGAGGGACTGGGGTTAGATGGGCTCTTCCTAAGTTCTTACATCTCGGTTACATTCTCTTGATCAAAGTTCAGAGGCTGCAGTGTCAAAAGTGATGTGGGCTAGTAGGAACGAAAAGTATATATAAAACCAGTGCAAGATGGAGACACCCTTTATGCTCTGCTCTAGCTTTTCCCCTGAGGCGCCCTAAAAATAACCAAAGTGCAGGACAAGTTTGGCACCTGTAATTATGCGGCACAATTTGCCATGTCCATCCTCGGGGAGCCCAGATACCAGAACACAGAACTCACTCCAGTGAAGTTGAATGGAAGTCAGCCCAAAGAGAGAAATCTAAGTGAAATATAAAGCCCTACAGTCGTCTTTCATGTCCCAATGTGATGGTGAATCAATGGAAACCCCTCCCCTCAAAACTAAACTTCCCCGGGTGGTCAGTGTAACACACTGTGTGTTTGAACACTCCACAGGCAGGCTTTCCAGGCCTCTATTTGCTGGCTCAGACAGAGGTCCAGCCATGTGATAAAACAAAACACTGTACACTTTTCTTAACCACAGTGTCTATCCAGAAGCCTGTTATGCAGCAGTGCTTATTGGTTAGACTAGTTTCAGACTCCCAATGAAAAGAAAAATTCCATGGGGCTTTATTGACTTATTTTTCCTTAGGCGCCTTAAGTAGCACATAAACACTTGACAGGGCTGAACAAGGGGTTCTTTTTTCCTTTGATTACAAGGGTGTCCTGTCTGGCAACAGATCGGAAAATGCTGTGTACCAAATCGCACACAAAAGAGAAGCAAGCCCGCCAGAAACATCATGGAGCATTATGGGGCCAAGCATCACAATAGGTCGCCACTATTATCCTGATGAAGACAGACAAATGCAGTCTCTGGATGTCTTCTGGCAACCTTGAGCAACAGTCAGCTGCTTACTACGTGGCCTCAAGCTGTAGAGCTCAACTCCCAATGGGCATTGGAAGCACAAGGGAGGGAAAAAGAGAGTCCCTTGCCCCATCGCACCCTCCCCCCTCTACATGCCCCCCTGGAACCTCTCGGAATTATTGTCAAGTTTGAGGACATGTGTACAACTCTCTTGAAACATCTTTATATACTGTAGTGCATAAAGTTTAACAATAGCTATCCTAACGAAACAGTTGTAGGCTAGCACCGTGAGACATATGTGAACATGTTAACTATGTTCGTGCTTCTAAGAACTGTCCCTTGATACAAGCCCCATTGTCTCTTCCACGTACCTTCCCTGAGACCCTCCAAAATGAAATATCCTCAGAGGATCAAACGTTCTCTCTCTAAGGAACAATAAACCAGTTCATTGTCATCCAGTCGATGTGGATGCATAGTGAGTGACTCTACAGGACAGGGTAGTTGTGAGTTTCTGAGACTGGAGCAGGCAGCCCCGTCTTTCTCCTGGGGAGCGCCTAGTGACTTTGAACTGCTGACCTTACCGTTTGCAGTCCAACTCATAACCACTACGTCACCAGTGTTCCCCCATACAAATATAAAGCACGTCCTTTAGGTGCCATCTGACTGCTTTTACATGGTGCTACCTGATCGGAAACGCATCCTGTTATCAGACAGCCATGTCTGCTCCAAACTCCAGCTAGCTACTCTTCAGCATCACCAATGTACAATTTATGACTATAAGAGTCCTAGAGACCCACATGTAATTCGGCAGTGTCTATGGAACGTGAATACCTACATCTGGGTAGTAATCCACATTTGGAACTAAGTGCTGGATGAGTGCTTCCAGAGATCCGGAGAGAAGGTTGTTGTCATGGTAATACAACCCTCCACAGCTGTCCTCTGTCGATGACTGGTAGAGGTTGCGGTTGTAACCACTGCTGTCAAACATAGCTGAAAAAGGAGGGGTCTGAGGCATGCTTTCCTAAAAGGAGTGGGGTGAGGGGAGAGACAAAAATGTAATGTCAGCAATATGCAGTACAAAAAGAGACATAAGCTTTCTTTGAATAAGGACAGAACCTTACGGATTTGGGAAACCTTAAAACAATAGCTTAAGTTCTAGTACAATGTTAGAGGCCAAAGAGAACCACACTGCTCTTCAAGTAACAGACGGATGGATGCTGTTTGTGGGTGCTACCATTGTCGAATGGTGTTAAACACCCTAAGATGTTTAGACTAAAGAATTTGAGCTGGACTTAAATTGAAATTTTCAACTATCATGTTTGGCTATCAATGTTAGGCAACATGGAATTGCTTTCTCCCACTGAGCCCAAGACATTGCTAAGGAGTTAGGAGTAGCTTCGCTTCTTATCAACCCTACACAAAATGGAAGGGAACTAGGTGCGTTTCTCCCAGACTCTGAGTTCCTAGGAGAAGCCAGTGTTTCAACCCAGCTCATCGTGGGTCTTCTTTTGCCATCTTCATTGACTATCAATATGAAGTCCTTCCCCAAGAACTGGTCTCTCTCTTTCTCATTTTACTGGATGGGGGTGGGTTGGTGAGGGACACTCTTACAGCTCTTAAAATCCCAAACATCCATTGTATGAAGCATATTTGTCTGTCATCATGGCATATGTGCTGCCATCATCATTTTCTACATGTCTACTCTTGGTCTCTTTTGATAAAATGCACCAAGTGTGTGACACGAAGTCTCGCTGTGCTCACAGCTGGGGAGCATGCTGGCATGTACTTCTTCCAGGTCTGGTCTGTTTGTCCTTCTGACAGTCTGGGGTACTTTCCGTATTCGTCACCACACTGGAATTCAACGGCATCGTCTTCAGTCTCCATTATTCACTGTGCAGTTTACTATGGTTGGCGATATGTACGTCCTCTTCAGATTGGGTTGGGAAGAGACTTATATTTACATGCTCCCCCCCACCCCGACCCCCCCACCCGTGCCTGGGTGGTACAATTGGCTAATGCTCATGACTGTTCACTGAAAGGAGCTTTGAGTCCACGCAATGGCTCTTCTGGAGAACAGCCAAACCGTCGATTTCCCCCTATCAGTCTGCATCCCTGGGAATCACGGTGAAGAAGGCACGGGCTTGGGCAGTGTTTCATTCTACTTCTGTGTACAGGGTCACTGTGGGCGGGCACCCACTGACAGCCCCTAACAAGAACAATGGCATAGCTAAATTAGAGTGTATGTGCATGACAGAGAGAGAGAAAGACTTCTATTTGTGCATACAAAAAAAAAATGTATGTAAGTATCTTGTGTACCCGTGTCAGCAGATTTCATGCCTAATCCAGACTCCCCAGATTTCTCTACACGGTGGTCTGCTGCTGTGGGTTTTCACCCCTTTGTGTTAAAGGCTTTGGCGCAGGGTAGCTCGAGCCTCAGTTCTCAGTGAACATGCTGTCCGAGAAGGCACTGGATTTGGGGAACAAGGCGGTGGGTGACAGACCCAAGATAAGTTGCCTTTCCCCATCTGTGTCCCTTGCCATCCACAAAACCCTGTGAGAGGGGCTCCGTGGAGGCCGGGGGCGATTAAGTTATTCCAGAGGACGGAGCACCCGGCCTTGAGAACAGACGCGCGGGTTCCTGGCAGCGTGTCTGGACAAAGGAGGCATTCACACGCTGCCCAGGCCACACGATTCAGAAGGCCACCAAGGCGGGCGGCGACGACTGGGACGAGGCGTGTGGAGGCTGCGGGAGGACACAACCTGGACTAATCCCTTCTTTTCAAGAGGCCTAAAGCTATTTGCATCAGAATAGGGGAGGGCGGTGGAGCCGGGTCTGAGAGGCACAACAGTCACTCCAAGAGCATCTGTTCCAGTGAATGGGGGAGGGGTGGGCAGAAACCACCCCGTGCACACGTGCCTGGGTGGGAGGCAGACAAGGGCGCCGTGTCGGGAAATTGGCTCTCAGGCCGATGTGGCGGGCAGATCTTCATTTAGGGAATCGGCAGCGGGAAACAGAAATGCGGCTGGCGGGGGCGGGGGGCGGGAGCGGAGGCGGGGGGTGGGTAGGGAGAAGAGGGGAGGGGGGAGATGGAGACAAACCTCCCGCTCTTTGTACGCTATCCCATCCACAAAGCAGAACTGAAGGAGAACTGGAAAGAATCCAGACAGACTAGCCACAAATGGGAAGCGGAGCCTGAGGTCCACTCTAAAGGGGGATGGGGGTACTGGCCACAGCCAGCTTCGTCTCTGCGGTGTCTGTCTCTTGGGCGGGACGCAGTGGTTGACAGCCAGGGAAGTCGGAGCTATGGAATGTAAACATTATCACAATGTCTGCAACAACACCCCCCCCTCACCCCCCCACCCCGTTGGTTGGTTAGACCGCACACAGAGGAATGTTAAGTTAATAAATCACGTTGTTAGACATTTTACAAGACCTCGAAGTACAAAGTGCACTTCTTTCCTCTACAAGCAGGCTAGTTCTCCAGCGTCCCATTCACGTACACAATCACCCTCTGCAAATGGCCTGGCCTTGGTGAAGAGTCAGGGGTCAAAAAGGATCATTCCCCCCACGCCCCCAATCCACATCCAGGAGAAAGAGGAGAAAAGTCGCTCTGGAGAGCCGCAGTGGGCCCCTCCTGTATGGATGTGCTTGCTCCTAAAAGCTTATGACAGTCCTAGGTGTCCTTTCTACACCCCACACCCCCCTAGGAGTCACAAACAGTTCACACTCAGTTGCTAATCAGAAAGCTGAAGGTTTGAGCCCAGCCAGTGCAAGAAAAGACTGGAAATTGACTTCTGCAACTAATTACAGCCCTGGAACAGTCAGATGGGACTAGAAGACGTGTGTGTGTGTGTGTGTGTGTGTTATTTCTCTGTTAATAAGTAATGTGATAAGTAACAATTAATAAGTACATGGTTCTTCATAAGTATGGCCAACAGGATTCACTCAATCATGCTTTTAGAGGTGGAGAAAAGTTTGTTTTTTTCCTGACAGGAGCCATGTCTGTATTCTTCTCGATTTCTTGACTCACTGGTTGCTAGGCAAATTGTCTAAATAAAGTGTTTTGGGGAGATGGCTGGCCTGGGTTTGGGGATTCCAGGACACTTGAAGAGTGTAAAAGGACCTTAGAGATCACCGGGTCCAGGATGGCCAATGGGGCTCATCCCATCTCCCTTTCCTGCGGCCAGGCATGTAAGGTGGTGGCTTAGAGGAAATGGCTTGCTCAGGAATGTGTGCTTCGTGTGATCAGCAAAAGACCCAGTTGCTGTGCCATCCCAAACCTGGCCTGGTCTTCTCTGCTCACCCACGGGGGCAAACTGTGATGCTGAGGGGGTGGCATTTGGGGGTGAAGCGGCCAGACTCACATCACACAGCACATGGCGACCATGCACAGTAAGCTTGGGGACTGTCTCTGACCCTGCCCGCCTGCTGCCTTGGGGATTTAAACCAGGTGCTGCTTTGACCACCTCGAAAAGACCCCCATGTACAACAGATCATCGGGCCCCATGCACGGACTGTCAAATGGACAACAGTCATTCGATGTTCCCTTCCAAGGACTCAGCATCAGAAGCCATCAAGCTTCTGGACTCTTTAATTTTTCACTCTTGTAAAGTGGGTAAGGCTTCAGACTTAATCAAATTCTGGTCCCGGTACTCTAGAGCCCGGACCTAGACCCTCCCTGCCCCTGCCAGGATGATGTTTTTTCAGCCGAAATACCATGTCCAGTTGTACTTATGAACCCCTTTCTAAATTCTAAACAAGCTAGCTGCCTGGATTTTTTATAGTCAAGTTCTTCAGGGAGCACTATTATGAAGACAACAGTACGAAGCTTTTGTATTATCCTCTGGGCATCGACTGCTCACAGGATTTCTTGGAGAAGGTACAAAACCACTAGCATCTGACTAAGCCCATGCAATGGTAATACAATATGAAGGGTCTCCAAAGAGTGTGTGGAAATTGCAAATGAAAAGGTAGCAACGGTTTTCCATAAACTTCCTGAAAATACTCTGGAATTAAAACCCCAGTCACTTATCTCTGGTGAAACCCAAAGGACCATTCTACCCCATCTGAAAGGGTCGCCAAGTCAGTTTGGTTTTTTGTTTTGGATAGCTTATTTTTTTTTTTAAATTGTTGATTGGGAGACTCATACAACTCTTGCCACAATCCGTACATACATCCACTGCGTGCGGAGCACATTGGTACATGTGTTGCCCTCATATTTCTCAAAAGATTTACTTTGAAAAACTCTGTTGTAAGGAGCATGGATGCCACAGGTGGTCTTCTGCTTCCTAATGAGCCCAAAGGGCTGCTGGGGAGTGAGCCAACCAACTGCAGAGACCCAAAGCACTCTATGGCACCCCTAGTCAAACGTCACAGTCACATTTCTCTTCCTTGCCAGGTAACGCGGGATTCCTCTGCCTCACCACTCCCCAAGCCCTTCACCCAGCTTTAGTTGCACATTCTGTTCTAGGAACGCTGGGGTCCTGTGTGCTGCACACGGTCACCACATTCCACAGTCCTCTCGTTCCCCTTTCAAGACAATCCAGGATGGGGAAGGCTCCGGCAGCTGCCGCAACTCCCACTTGTGTCAGTGTTTACTTTCTACACGTGCCTTTTCCCGGTCTACCACCTCTCCCTTTGAAGGAAGCCGTGTTCTCTGGGCACTCCTAAGACACTGGGGTTGACACAAATCACTATTGGGGATTACACATCTAGTAAAGAGGCAGATGGAGTAGGGTCAACAGATGCCGGGCTCAAAGTTTAAGAGTATAGCATGCCACACTGCCAACGATCTTCTTTGAACTAGCAATAAAAATGAAAAGCCAGTCAGTCTGCCCCAAACTGTAGGCTAGCAGAATAATTTATATGTTTTACATGAATTCTACGCGAATTTCTGCGCAGAAGACTTATTAGCATCATAAATTATTCTTATAAAAAGGCAACACTGTCAACCCTATTTAACCTTTGAAACTGGAGCACCATCCTATCGAGACAAAGATTTCAGAGATTTGTATATATACTTTTAGAAGATCTTCGTGTCTTCTAAATGGTGACACATGTAAATAATCAGTGGGAGGAGAAAAAGATGTCATTGTTTCATGTAGAGTTGCTTTGGCCCGTATATGAACTAACAAGGCATCTTACGGTTGACAGCACCTGAGAGCCGATGAAAGGCAGTGATATTTGTTTATTTGTACTTTTAAGATAGAGTTCCAGTGAAAAAATGTTCATGCGGCACATGGCCTGAAGAAAGTGATGGGTCATAATATTCATTATCTATGACTGGACAATCTTTAACAAGTGAGTGAATTGTCTACCCGCCTCCTGGAAGGATCTGCAGTCTGTGTAATAGATGTTCTTGATAAACAAGGAGAAAGGTCAGTATTGTGAATGATTCAGAATGTACTGTTTGTGAAGGACATTCTTAAATCTCTTAGGAGACAAACACGGGAGTCCATTCCTTCTCAAATGTCCTCCGTCTGAGTACACAGCACACTGAGCGCTACTGTTGGGCCAGTCTTCCTCAGATCTGATGCTGAGTTCTAGAGTTCTCTCGAGCCCTGGTGGGGCCATGGGCTGGGCAGTCACCCCAAGGCAAGCGATGCAAACCCAGCAGCTGCTGGGTAGGAGAAAGGTGACGCTGCCTGCTCCCTGGAGCTGTGTACTTCAGGAAACCCTACCCAATCAGCAGTTCTCTTGGATCTCATGGGCTTGCCATGAGCTGGGATCGAGCTGGGGGCAGTGGCTTTGGTTTTAGGGTTTTGTTTTCAGTTCTACCATTTTCAGGTGTGAACTTTTAAAAAAGTGAGGATTCAGGATTGTTACAGAACACAACCCCAATAAGCAAAGCATGAGAGAGATGCGGATCCAGAGAAGCCCTCTCCATCCCCCACCCCCTGACACCCGACACACCTGCGAACACTGGGGACCGTGTCCTTGTGATCTCCCTGGGGAAGAAGAGCTCAGGGAGATGCTGATCTGCCCCATGGTCTCCACGTGATGCCTCTCTGGGTGCAGCTGGAGGCCTTTGTAGCCCAATCACGCCTTCTCACGTTCTCCTTTGGCACGCACAACGAAGACATTCTGTCTCTGGGGTCCTGCATGGGGTCCCAAGGTGGCACAAGTAGTTCGTAAGAGGCTAACCTACAGATGCGTGTTTTAAACCCAGCCAGAGGGCCGCTGGATTTAGACGCTCGGTGACCTAGTTCTGCCCAGAGGACAGCCTAGGAAGCTCGATGGTGCAGTTCTCCTCTGGACCACACGGGGTCACACGTGCAACACATGAGTGAGAATCCACTAGAAGGCAGCAGGGTGGCTTTGTTTTGGTTATTCTGGTGCTTTTCTTACTTTTTTGGTGGTGGTGGTGGTGGTGGGGGGGGGGGGAGGTTCGCGGGCAGAGGGGAGTATGGATTCTGCAGGCTCAAAATGTACCACTCTTTGGGGGTGGAAGGGGAGGCTTTCTATTTCTGCAGAGTCACATTCTCAGAAAGGCACAGGGGCAGCCCTAGCCTGTCCTAAGCCAGGGGTCCCTAGCAATGGCCAGTGAGACCGACCTCCCAGGGTCAGCCCCTTTTCTTTAGCACGTGCTCTGCCCCGCCCCGCCGAACCTCTGGGGGGGCTGTGAGGCCAAAGTTCTCCGTGTGGGGCTGAGTGGCATGAATCCGCTGTTAGCGTGGCCTTTGAAGCCCTTGCCGCCTTTGCCTTTGGAAGAAGGGCGATTTATACCTGGGAAGGGGCAGCTCAGCCAGCTACTGCAGTCAGCACCAGGACATCTGACAGGGGGCAGAACGCAGGGAGGTCCGCGCCTTGTGCAATTAATTGTAGTGGCCCACGTTCATCCGCAAATCAACTCCCCACAGCTCAGAATGCCTGATCTCTAACCTTCATGATCGACTCCCACGCCAAGCGAAACATATCTGCTCATTTGTATTTACTTTTAGGGGTTCATGGACCTCGGATTAAGAAGTCAGTGTGCTGGACTTTCCAGAACCTCAGACCTTTGGTCTTATTTATTTACTGCTCCTCTACCGGTAAAGAAGAACCAAGGTCTGCACAGATCCCTGGGCAAGCAGGGTCAGGTAGATTCCTTCCTAGAATTCCTGTATCTGCAGGCACAGCCAAGCAAGTAAGCTTTCAAATAAAAGAGTAACTCTTCTGGTTTGAGAAGAATACTAAAATAGACACACACATACACACACACACACACACACACACACGCTAAGACGACAACACTTTAGAGTAAAAAGAAAATGCAGACAATAAGAATCTGACTGGTGTTTGGTTGGTCTTTGGTTTTCTTTTTAAAGAGCCAGGCTAAAAGAAGGATGAGAGCCACCGGCATGTAGAAAATGGGTTTTGTAAGCAAACTCCCAATGGGGACAAAAGACACATGCAACCCTGGTGTTCAAGGTGCACAGTCTTTCTTAAAATTAACCTGGTACGCTAAAAGGTTGGTTGGCAGACAAGATGTCTTCCAGGGACAGTCACAAAGATATATCACGTTCTCCCAGGGAGTCTGCAGAAGTTCAGCCTGACACCACTCCAACAGCTCGGGAGCCAGGGCTCGGTGACTGAAGGGATGAATGGATTTGAAAGGCATGCCTAATGGTTTCAAACCAACCAAAGCACCAGATGAAAAGCTGCCTTTTTTCTAAACAGCAGACTGTGTTTGAATTAGCAACTGCTTTTTGCAGTTATTTATGATGAAGCAGGTGCACCAGGATAAGGCGGTTTCAGGTGACAATGCAAATTGGAAAGCAGGTTGAGGAAAAGCAGGGTGGGGGGACTAAATCCAAAGCCATCCAGAATGTCAACTCAGCAGTTCCTTTAAAGTCACGAAAATGGGAGGGGGGGGCGAGTAGGCAAAAGTCAAAGGAAAAATAAATCATGTTTTTCTTTACCCCCTATCCTTAAGTTCACCTTAGTGCTTTGGTGAGTGCTGAATAAATGCAATGCCTTCATGTTAATCACTATGCTTTCCTTTCCATTGAAATCCTGTGCCAGCATGTATCCAAATCAGAAGTGGGGGGTTGAAACTAAAGTAGCTGAAGGCCTCCCTATCACAGTTGAACTTTGGGAGCATATTTGTTTTGTGGGGAGAGGTTTGATTTAATATCCTGGAATTACTGGTTCCCAATTCCCCTGGATTCCAAAAGGACTTTGCACTTTGGTGAGATGAATGTTCAAAGGCAGGGCCCCTTTCTCACTTAAGGTTCCAGAGGTCTGAATGAGAAAGGTTACATATTGCACCTTAGTCTCTCTCTCTCTCTCTCTCTCTCTCTCTCTCTCTCTCACACACACACACACACACACACACACCCCACAGTGGGATATACGCATGGGATGTTTTTTAATGGAGACTCTACCTGTAACACAAGGATTTTGAGGCTCTTTCTATCCTGCTAGAGTAGAGAATACAGTGATCCTCTGGGTTCTCACAGGAAGTTCCTAACTATGGGTTTTGAATTAAAGGTAAAAAGCAAGGATCTGAATATCCAAAGCCTGGCTTATTTTGAGCCTGGGGATGTCTGAAAGATTATCCTCACACTCTTTTCCTTACCCATGGGAAGCACTAAAAGAAGGGTGCTCTACAAGCCTTTGGAAACTGTAGAAAGTCAACCTGTCTGCTCACTCCCTGGAAGGAAAAGGCACTGCTTTAGGTGTGCAAACAACAAAGTCTCGATGACTGGGAATCAACCCACTCTTTGGCACATGAACAAGAAATGAGCAACTCCAAGATAAGCACCTTCTTTGGAACCAAGCCCCAAATGCCTCCTAGGTTTCCCAGTTGTGTGTGTGTGTGGGGGGGGGGGTAAATCAGAGTAATCCTGAGGAAGGAAGATATTACTTCTCTCCCAAACTAGAGCGATATAGCTATGTTATTTGATTCGTGTACCACAGGCTTCCATACAAAAGGCAAACTTGGATTTTGCTTTGCTTGGTTCAGGTTGTTACTGTTAAAAAGTCTTTGCTACTACCGCATTGATGAAAGAAGAGGCTTCTGAGTTGAATAGGTAACCACTTTTGGTTTCTTTGGAAGATAAACAAAGCTAGTCATCTGTTGTCCTGGGGAAATCTGGTTAGCACACGAAGCAAAACGCACTTCACTACATGGAAACCATTGGGTCTAATTCCTAACAGCTCTGAGGAGTCACTGAACTATAAACACGGTAATCCCGAATCAAGGGGGAAAAATGACTTGTGACTGAACCACCTTGAAAATTATTATTATTATTAAAACATTTTAAAAGAAAAAAAACACAGTTCAAGAAATAGGAAACTTCTCCCTACATTTGATCCATAAAAAGAAACATCTTGGCTGAGCCCCGGTGGCGTAGTGGTTGTGCACGGGACTGTGGCCCACTGGGTTGGAGGTTCAAATCCAGCAGCAAGTCTGGGCCTTCTACTCCCACCACCAGAGGGCAGTGATGCTCCCAAAACAAAAACAAAACAAAACAAAACAAAAAAAGAAACATCTTCCTCCTCTCTTCATTTCCAAGTACCTACAACCTACAGCCCCTAGTGGTGCTGGGGGGCTGCTAAGTGGAAGGTTGGAAGTTCAAAACCACCAGAAGTTCTGCTGGAGAAAGAAAAGGCTTTCTATTCCAATCAAGAGTTGCAACCCCCCAAAGGCAGTTCTACTCTGTCGCCGTGAGTCAGAATGGACTCAATGGTAGTGACTTTGAGAGAAGAGCTGAATACCTAGCTGTACTTACTTCACCTTTCATTCTCCCACTCAGAACAGGGCAAGGCAAGGCTGTACTGAAACAACAGTACAGCATCGAGCTAGCAGGACCTCGAAACTCATCCTTTCAGCCCCATGCCCTTATTTCTTATAGTGCAGGTACAGGTGTAGGGAGTGGGATTCACTAATTAAGGCTTCCAGCCACTCAGGACCCAAGCCTCCTCATTCTTACAGCAGATATCTGTCCCCAGCATGAGGCCACCACATCCATCAAGTGAGGAGAATCAAGGATTGCCTAGCTATCTATTTTTAAAAGTATTGCATCGCAACAGCACAAAACAGGATGATAGTTCTAGAAAAAAGTGAAGGAAGGGAGGGTTCGACACTAACTACAAAAAAAAATCTCCAAAATGCTCAAGCAGTATTTTAAGTAATCCCTCTTTAAGACTTCACAAAATGTAACAGTAGCTCTTCCATTTTAAAGCATAGCATCAGAATCAGGATTCTTAATCCCTGCTCTACAGATTCTAGATTCTTCTTCCAAGCAAAGGAGACTATCTCCCCACCCCACCCCCCTCCTTTTCAAAGAGGTGACTTTTCAGTGCCATTTAAATGCTCCTCCAAAATGTGATTCTTCCAGGAAGCCTTTACAGATTAAGAACAAGATTCTTTGGGCTTCCTGTGTCATACTGCAGGCACCTGACCCAGCACTGGTACTGACCCCGTCTCTCCTTCAAATTTCCCCCACTCCAGATATGTCTGACTTAATAGATTTTTTTGGGGGTCTATTGTACTCTGTTTGCTAGCAGTTAGGTTAATTTCAAGTGGCAAAAAAGAAAGCTTAGTAACACAGCATAATATGTACTGGCATAGTAAATAACAAATAGTGAACACAAATTTAGTAATCTGCACCTAAGGATGT
>PVJH01033549.1:0-21363 GCA_004026705.1 Nesogale talazaci | reverse complement strand
GAGGGCAGTGATGCCCCCCCAAAAAAAAGATATAAAAAGGCATTAAAGCTATTAAGAGGCACTTTTAATTTGGCTAAAAATAGTGAAAAGCCACAATTAGAAAATAATAAGTACCATTATTTTTTAAATTAACTTAGCACTTTAGATATGGGATGCATTTTTGAAGCAATGATCCATACAGCTTCTAATTTCTGAATACTTGAATGCAAATAAGCTTTCATTGTTTTTATTTATATTTTCTTATTTAAATATATGTTAAAATATTACAAAGGAATTCTCCTGAGTCATAACAAGAAAGCATTATAGACTCAATATCACACTGTTACATTTGAACTACTGGCCATGTAGTTAGCAGGACAACACAGAATCCACTATGCCAAAGGACTCGAGCAGAGTTTGCTGAGCTGCACCGAACTGATCCGGTTACCTTTCACACATAACACCATCTACAGCTTTTCCTTGATTAGGGTAATGATGACTGCTATCTCTTATTTCTCAAAAACAAACAAACGAGCTCACAGTATCTCTCCCTTTTTGTTTGGCTATATTGTTTCCACAGACATGAATCTTCTTTGATCCCAATTATTTATCTCATATGAAGAGCCATTATTGCTGCTACCCTCTTAGCCATTTGTTTTTTCAGTAAATGCTACCTTCTGATCTGAACATGGGCCTGAATATATAACAATGTCATTCTCTTTCTCTGTCAATCACCCTGCGACACAATACACATACACATACACACATATACATACACATACCGCCACAAAGTACTATTGTTTTTCTTGGTGAAAAATGAAATTTAGATTTTTCAAGTTTTACTAATTTCTATGGGAATAAATTTCAAGAAGTTTAATGAAAATGTTTTCAATCTATCTTGTAAATCCCAAGTCTTTCCTTCACCACCACTCTTACTCCCACAATCGTTAGAAAAATGTCCAGCAAAAACTTTGGATTTTTTTAATTTTTCTAATTTCTATGGGAATAATTCTTTCAACCCATATTTTAAATCCTAGGCCATTCTTTTTTTTCCCACAAGTGTTAGAAAAATATCAAGCAAAAACTACCCACTAATAATGTTTTTCCCCATCTCAAACGGCTCACAAGAGTTTAGGAAATCAGTCCTATATAGTAAAAATTAACTATACACACGCATACATACATTCAATGAGTAGAATTTAATAGTTTTAAATTGTAAGGGCCATGGGCTGAGCCCCAGTGGCGTAGTGGTTATACGCGGGACTGCAACCCACTGGGACGGAGGTTCAATTCCAGCAGTGGGGCTGGGCCTCCTACTCCCACCCCAGAGAGCAGTGATGCCAAAAAAAATAAATAAATAAATAAATTGTAAGGGCCACAAAGAGTGACAGAAAATGATGTTTATATGAGCAAAACCAATATTCACCTACACATACTACTTCCATTCTAAGTAAAGAAACAGAGATCAAATTTTTAGTAAGAATTCAGAATAGACTATCTATTAGCCCATTGTTTCTGAAGCCTTGTATAAAATCAGAAACATATCTTCCTAAAGCAAACCAAATAGATCATTTAAGGCAAATATATATGTAGGCATATATATGTTTCTTGATAAGATAGATATATCACTCCACAGCAAAGAATAGTAATCAAGCATGTTCAGAAATTCTATCTCATGCTGGCAATCATCACTCATGTAATCAGCCAAGCCCCCAAAGTACAGGGAAAGAATATACACTTGACCATTTTCAATCACAAGTTCTTTAGAGACTAAAACACTCTTTGAGTCAAACCTCATGAGAACTAGAATTCCCTTTTCAATATGTGGTCTCTCCTCAAGCAGTAACTAAATATTACTGAGTGGCAGAAAACAAATCTCAAAAAGTGATGAACTTAAAATTTTTTTCATTGAAGAAAGCACAAAGCAAGTCCTAATAATGCCAACTTGAAAATCATCGGTCCCCTGCTTCCAGAGAAGCTGGTCTAAAAATGCCCGTCAAGTCGGACGCACCCACGCTCATCCGTGGAGCCTCTCCAGACTTTCAGAAGCAAGATGACTATACCGCCTACACTGGAAGTTCCATTTTATGCAACAGTTGATTAAATTATTATTAAATGCATAGATTTTGATGTTCATAGTTCAATCCTCCAAACTTTTTTTTAAGCTTGTTAGGATATAATTCACATATCAAACAATTCAATTGTTAGTCTCTATAACTTGTTAAGTGAAAGTCAGTAATGTATAATACAGAAAATGAAAATAACTTTGCTAAATCTTTAGATAACCTATGCTAAAATTCTATTAAATATGGGAGATTTCAAATTATAGTAGACTATTTGCTCTACCAATCCCTTTTTTAGTTCCATAAGTTGAATGGGAGGAATCTTATAGATATAAAAGTACAATTAAAAGATTTTCTGGGGCTGAGCCCCAGTGGCACAGTTGTTGTGCGCGGGACTACGGCCCACTGGATTGGAGGTTCAATCCCAGCTCCACGGAGCAAAGGCCGGGCCTCCTACTCCCACCACCTGAGGGCAGTGCTGCCTTTAAAAAAAAATTTTTTTTAATAAAAAAGAAAATTTTTACTACTCCACATAGACCAAAATTTTAATCAAGAACTCACACCCACACCACCCCACCCCAGTAAATGGTGTCCTGCTTAAAATCTGGTCACTTTAGTGTATGGTCCATTGAAAGACAAAAATTACCCCATATAAGAATGGGTTATGGGCTGAGCCCTGGTGGCGGAGTGGTTGTGTGCGGGACTGCGGCCCACTGGGATGGAGGTTCGATTCCAGCTCCACAGAGCAAAGGCTGGGCCTCCTGAGGGCAGTGATGCCCCCCCCCGCCAAAAAAAAAGAATGGGTTATTTCAGGGGCAGGAACAAACAGGGAAACCTGTGACCGCTGGAAGAAAAGCCACCAGAGGAGAACGTTCCAGAGGCACCAAAGTAGGTGGCACGGAGACCATGGAACGGAGGAAAAGGGGCAGGGCAAGGCAAGGCAGTTATGAGACAGAGCGAGGAGAAGTGCCATGACTATGGGACAGTGCAGCCGAGCAGCAGCCTGGCTTCGGGGCCAGAAGGCTGAGACCACGTGGCTGCGAGGCCGTAGGCTGCAAAGCGGCTTAGTACTGAGAGGTGTTGCTGGGGACCACTGAGTGCACTGACCCCCACTTGCAGTAACCTGCTACCCTCCCTAGTGAATCCCCTTTTAATTGTGAGTTTTGTCCAAGTTCTATGTGGCCATTGCAACAAATTATTGAGTCAGCATAAAAAGAGTATCGTGGGAAGAAGGCTGGTGTCAAAACAGTGAAAGAAAGATGGAGGGTGGAGGCAGGTCCAACCCCGCCTCCTACGTACTCTAAATATAATCCAATTTCCAACTTCTCGTGCATGTGCTGCCGAAGCAAGCACCAGTTTCCAACTTTTGAACAAGGAGGATGAACAGCCCTTTTCATCAATAACCAAAGTCACTAGGAACTGTGGGACAAAATTGAAAGCGAAATAACCACATTTCTGAGGAAGGTAGGGAGGGGGGCAGAACAATGAGGAAATTCAATAAAAATCTAGCCTTTGAGTCCTCTACTGCAGTTCCCCGCAAACTGCAGGGTAGGTGTCCGCTGCACCAACAGCAAACCATGGTTTACTGTGGCAAGTATTGTCATAGGATGGGGGTATGGATAATGAATTAAGTTATTCAAAATACACTTTTAGCTACCGTTCACTGGGTCAGTCAGATAATACAAGTCAGATTTGAGTAAGTATTATGATGAGGCTAAACTAAGTGCTAGAAGAAACACCAAATTGGGAAGAGGTCAGGTTCGGACTTACAGCAGGAGAGTAAGAAAAGATGGATTCATGAAGAGCTTCACTGGGAGCTCAAAGAAGGCCTCACAAGATGTATAGGAATCTCACAAGGTGGGCATTTCAGTCAACATGCCACTCCCACCTACCCCCCCCCCCCGCCTCACCCAAATAACCTGCCTGAACAAAAGACAGAAGCTGTGAGAATATATAATGCGTTTCGGAATCCAGGGGCATTCTAACAAAGCTGAACCAAAATAGAGGGCAGTGGCCAAAAAGTTGGAAAAGTAGCACGGAGGGGCAGGTGGACCTCGGGTGGCTCGACCACAGGCACGGTGTTCAGATCGCAGCACGGAGAACGTGAGAGTTGCTGAATGACAGGATGCAGACAAGATCATATCCATATTTCAGAAAGATCAATGTGACCATGGAAGGAAAGCTAGATGGCTGGAGGATGGAGAACGAGAGCTGGAACAGAAGGATTCCAAAAGGGAGACTTTGGGCTGAGCCCTGGTGGCGTAGTGGTTGGGCACGGGACTGCAGCCCACTGGGACGGAGGTTCAATTCCAGCAGTGGGGCTGGGCCTCCTACTCCCACCGCCAGAGAGCAGTGATGCACCCCCCCAAAAAAAGGGAGGTTTCAAAGTCTATCTTCAAGCCTGAAGAACCTAACTCCTGAGCCCCTCGGCCCAGTTTTCATTCATTCTGCTATGCCTCATCATCCATTCCAAATCAGAGGCTTTCTTATATGCACAGATGTTAGTAACCAGAAACGCCAATTTTTACATTTGATTCGTTATGTCCCTGAAAATATATTTATACTACTATCTCACGGCCTTTGGTGAGGGAAAAAAAAAACTTGCTACCCGTCCCATTTGACCCAAGAAAGTAATTGCTGTGAGGTATGATTTCTTTATCCTTACCATTACTAGTTCTTCCTGTAATTCACTGCAACTTTTTTCATTATACTGAAGTCTCTTGGAAAAGTCCATAATTACTTTCTTCTGTTCCTCGATCTCTTCATTTAATTTCTTGTTTTTTGAGAAATACTCTCTTTCCATTCTGAAAAGGTAACATGTTTGTCAGAATGGGTTTGTCAAATAAGGCTTTGGTCAGTGGCTAGTAACACAACTGGCAGGTGCACGCTATACATCATGATTTCATGCAGAGAGGGCTTTATAAGCCACCTTTCCCCTTTTCTGATCAATAAGATCACATATTATGAAATGAGGGACTGAAATGCCATTTCCAGTTCTTCGGCTAGCAGACGTTTGTACTATAAGCAGGATTGTAAACCAACAGGTTTGTTTAATGTTGATCTGGCCTCACCATTATGTTTGAAGAATGAAAGTCACTCACCACCATTCAATTAGCTCAGCAACTACCTCAAGACTGAGAAAACAGCTTTACCAAACAATTTTCTATTTGCAATCCAACCTTAGAAATGGAAGCAATATTTTGCTCCTGAGTATCCATGCACCAGGAATAGAAGTGTTGCCATGATGATTCAAAATCAAGAAGAATCTAGAATCATTCTTATCTATGGTTAAGACACTGGCAGCTAAAGGCTGGCATTACTCAATGGCATCTCACAATAAGGACAGCTGCCTGGACTGCTATGTATCAGAAACAAGTACGCTGGTTGATTTTGTTTTATTTTTTAACATGCTTCTTGGACTGTGTAAATAATGTGATAAAAATTAAATTTTTCATGAAAAGCTCTTTTATTGCTCAGCAAAAGAGAAAATAAAGGGATCTGCCATTCAATGCTACCTCGCGGGGCCAAACTGCTGTTGCTGTTGTTAGGTAACGTGGAGTCATTTCTGAGTCCTAGGGCCCCTGCAGACACAGAACAAAATGCTCTCCCCTCCTGAGCCACCCTCACACTTGTTCCCATACTGAAGCCCCCTGTTGCATTCACCGTCAGTCCATCTTGCTGAGGGCCTTTCTCTTTCTCACTGTGCCTCTGCTTTACAAAGCATGATGGCCTTCTCCAGGGCCTGGTCTCTCCTGACAACACGTCCAAAGTCTACACTAGGGGACCAGCTCTTACCCTCAGCACAACCAAAAGAAGCCAGGTCCTCTCCCTCTGCCAACAGTCTCATCCAAGAGGAGGGAATGGGCAAGATAGGAGTATCATGATGGCGAGGATAGGATATGACCCTCAGTGACTGAATGAGCCAGTGCTAGGAGTATTGCTCCCACTGTTATTATTATTTCTGCAGCATGAAAATTACTCAAGTACATTCACTGCCACATTGTCACACTGCAAGTGACACTGAAATCAAGCTACTTAAAAGTGTTACCTTATCTCAATAAATATCATTCAAAAGCCAGTAATGTTTACTTTTTAGTGTGGACCTGCATTTTTTGAGATTATTCAGAATACCCATGATGCTTCAAAATCTAGAAAAGCCCTATCACATTTATCTATTCAGGGAAGTAAGAAGCGACACTTATGTTTCAGCGTTCTTTACCCCCAAGCCACCACTGGCATTGATGAGAGCTATATCTAAAATACTACCTTCATATTGACATCATTTTTTTTAAATCTTTACATTAAGGCAAAGAATGTTAGTGTAAAACACTTACATATTTAGTTTTGCAAAGCTCTCCTGTGCATTTTGCTTTTCTCGTTCATATGCACTTTCAACTTCTCTGAACTCATTTTTTATCATTTCCAAATCAGCCACAGCTTCTGCTTGGCTGGCCTTTTCCACTTGTAACGCTCCCTCGAGGTCTCGAATCCGTAACTGCCGGGACAGAAGGGCAATTAAAGCAACTTAGGGAACACTAACTTTGATCTTAAACTGAGCGGGATGTGTTCTCAACAACCAGGTATCATCCATCCAGACACTTTTTTGTTCTGCTTTAGTTTAAACACTATTTCTCAATATGTTTAATGGAAAGGAAGAAAAATGAAAGAATGGAGCTGTATTATGAAAAAGGACACGTTGATATTATACAGCCCATTCTACAAAATGTAGACCTGCTAATCCAATCAAATACTTGCTTTATAAAATATGATAAAGTTTATGGCTTTTGAAAAGTGAGAGGAAGTATTCTTCACTTTAAGAGCTCCCTTATTACCTGACCACATTTGTAAATCTATAAAAACTAACACTTCTTTTTATTCTTGGAGATTTCTGCCTATAGAAAATGAAATTTTTATTACCAAAAAAAGCACTATTTGAACTATTTATAGGACTAGTAAAAGGATGTCTGGGATTTCTTTTCAAAATAATCAAGGGAGTGGGTGGGGAGTGTAACAATAACAAAACCAGATTGAATGAAACAGAGTTGAGTCAAACTGAGTGATGGCTACACAAGGACTTTATTTTATCATTCTCTCTAGTTATGCACAGGCGTGACACTTTACATACCTGTAAAATATAGGTAAAATTTCCTTTCTGAAAACTGGATTGTCTGTGTCTACCAACAGCAGGAAGGGTCCACGAAAGGATGTCCCACAAAATAATATGGAACTATTAAGAAACTATTAAACAATGTTTAAAAGGAAGTCCTCTCTCAGCGAGGAGCTCTCGTGGTAGAGTAGGGTGCTTGCTGGGCTGTGCGACTATAGGTCCGCAGTCGAAAACCACCAGCTGCTCCTCAGGAGAAAGCGGGGATGCTCCCCTCTGGTGACGAGTGACAGCCTGGCAAACTCGCAGGGCACTTCCACCCCGTCCTAGCAGGTTGCTTGAGTCAGAATTAACTCAGTGGCATTGAGTGTGGTGTTTAACTCTTTGTGGAGTTACAGAACATGGGGAAGGGCACATTGCTCAACTGAAAGTACCAATGTCCAAAGAATGTCAACCGTGTGCTGTGTTTAGAAGGGGTAAGAGAAAAACTAAGAATAAATGAAGGCAGAGGAGCAGTCAAATGGATCAGGAAGCACAGGAAAAATTCACCGTCTTTAACTATTGGTTTCATTAAACTGTGTGAATATTTTACCTTTTGAGAAAATTAAGTTAAAAATAAAATATTGTTTCCTGGGTTTTTTTTACGGCAGGGGATGGAGGGGGATGTGCCACACTAGACAGAAGAAGATAGGGGTCCTAGTGGCGGAGTAGGCTATACAGTGAGTGGCTCACTGCAAGGGCAGCAGTTTGAACCCAGCAGTCACTCTGTGGGAGAAAGATGAGGCTGTTAGCTCCCATCAAGACTGAAACTTAGTCTCAGAATCCAAGAGAGCAATTCGACTCTTCCCCAGGGTCCCTATGATTCAGAATAAACTCAGTGGCAGGGAATTGGAGAGAGACGTGTACGTTTTAGGATCCTAAGAATCTTAGCTCTGCAAATTCAGTGGCTTTGGGAAAACCACTAGGACGCCTCATCTGTAAATCGTGACTAGTAATAAAAATCTAGCCTGTTTACCGTACTATGTCGCATCCAGGATCAAATGACATAACGTTTATTTAAGAAACACTGAATAAGCACTTGAGAGAAGTCCAGGTGATGTAATGCTTACATGTTGGGCTGCTAACCTCAAGGTCAGTGGTTCAAAACCATCTGCTCCACAGGAGAAAGAGGATGCTTTATTGAAAAGAATTACAGTCTCAGACACCTGCTTGGGCAGCTGAAATCAACTTGATGGCAGTGAGTTTGGGGTGGGTTGGTTGGTTGGTTTAAAGCAATGAATTTGTGTGAGGCAGTGTTAGTATGTAACGTGCACACAGTAGATGAAGAGATGCAGTCTTTGTTCTTAAAATGTGCACAGGCATTAGGGGAGGGCAGACTACAGAGAATGCCCCACAGGGCCACGGAGTCAAAGCTCCAAGCCAACCTCCCGGGGCAGGTAAAAGGAACCCTGGTTCCTGAAGAACAACTCACCAAGAAACAAATCCAGTACAGTAAGAAAACACTTTCTATTTTGTGTACGTGATAGTCACAAAAATTGTTTTCTTCGAACTGTCCAAAAATATTTTAGAATAACATTGAAACTTTGTATCTTTACACTAAAACAGCATTTCCCAAAGTGAATGCCTCAAATATAAATTTTGCTATCTTTCTATATCAGGGCACTAATGTAAGTATTGCATTAAGGCTTATATACTGAGCACTTCAGGTTACAAACAGCTAAAGATGGCAGCCCAAAATCCATTTTCAGAATTCCCAAATAGATTAAGGTTCCATCTAATTATTTCTGAGCCTTAATCGAAGATGGAGGCAATCTTGCCCTCAGGCAGAGTGTCTTGGAAACTGAATTACCCTAACCCTTCTCCAGCCAGCCCAGTATGGGGCAGTCTCTCTCTGAGTAGGCTTGATTGGTTGTGTCCATGATAGAGGTCACCATACTGGACACAGTACAGAGGGTCACATAGTCAAGAGTCTTACCCTATCAATCTCACTGTGGCTACCTTGGTCAGAAAGCAGTGGACCAATTGTGTGAGTCCTTCTATCTAACATAATGCACATGTCCCAATCATGGTCTTGTTCCTGCTCCTATAGTCCCACGTGAAACTGTGATGGACTGATCTGTCATCATCCGTGAATTTGTGACAGCTCCTTTGTTCCATGCCTACGTAACTAGTGTCCAATTCTGAATCCCCGGATGCCATCTGACCTTCTGCTAACAGCCTCCCTCCTCCAGATGATGGCTCATTGTCTCTGGGTTGTCACTGTCCATGGTTTAAGTCCCAATAGAGTTTCTCCTTCATTTCTATTTGAGGTGGGGTCTCTCTTGTACTCTAAAACAGCATCAAGGATTCATTTTAAATTATTGAGCAGCTAATAGGGTTTTAATAATTTTGCAGAGAGTCCATAGGCAGGTCTATCTTATCCCCTACCTTATCTTCAAAATTCCTCCCTCCTGTCCAAGACAGAGCAAAGAGGACAGTTTCCCTAGGGTGCCATGCTTGATCTTTCGCTCCCATGGAGTCTCTCTTTACTGTGATCTTAGAGTGCTTCCAAAATTTGGTGTTTCTGTTTCTATATCAAAGAATCAATCAATATGGATCAATGTCGATGCACACACACGTTTGGATGAGGAGGATACACACAGGGATCTCCAAAGCTTGAGATGAATTCCCAAGGGGAACTCACTGGCTTTTCTACTTCAGTGCGTAATGGAGGGACAGGAATGCACCAGATATATGCTCAATAAATTCTATCGCATTTTTACATGCTCACAAGAGAAATTCATCTCATGGCTGATGGTAAAAAAACTTTCTTCTGTAAATGTTTTCAGCTGAAGGCCTCCATCCAAGCTAGCTACTTCACTTTGCTATTGTCCACAAACGCAGTCATACAACAAAGGAAACTTCACCAGAAGAGGCAGTGGACAGGCTTTAGCCCAGGGGCACTCGTGTGCTAACCCCTCCTCAAATGTAGGAAGGGCTGTGTTCAATTCTACCATCACAGCACAGGCAACACAAAAGAGTGTCACAGAACACCCATGCTAGCTGCTCACCACAGTTCTCGAAACACAATGCTGTGTGTCTCAGCTGTTGAAATACAACTTAAGAAAATCCACTGGAAAAATCCTTTAGTTTACCTGGATGATTTCAGAGTTAAATTTTGATTCTAAGTGCGCTGCTCTTTCTGCTTCAATGTTTTCTTCTAATTTCCTCACTCTCAGAGTAGTTGCCTGAAAAAAACAAATAATATGTTAGTTTTTTAGATAGAGATGATCACATTAGTTGGAATTACCTCATTTGTTTTCTCTGTGGGAGTGCAGTGTAGAAATAACACTCATGATGAATGCTCTAGAACTTGCTTTACGCATTTATAAGCTTTAGCATGTTAAATTTACATACACTACAGTAAACATAAATAAAGTCTACTATACACACATATATATACCAGAGGTTACCCCCCAAAAAAGAATTTTCCTCCCAAAAGCTATGCATTTAAATTTTTTTACAAAATAAACTTATTACTTTCAAAGTACTCTCCATTACACTTAATACATTTGTCAAATCTGTGATTTCATTCTTGGAAACATTTTTCAGACTCATCTGTTTGTGTGTGTGGCATCACTGCCCCCTTGGTGGGAGTGGGAGGCCCAGCCTTGCTCCTGGAGGGCTGCTGCTGGATTTGAACCGCCAACCCAGTGGGCCACAGTCCCCCACTCAACCACTACGCCACCGGGGCTCAGTCCCCAGACCCATCTATTTGGATGGCTGACGGCACTTCCCTTGACTCCCTTCTTCGCCTCTTTCTTCCACAAGTCATCAATTCACTCTCCTTTCACGTCCTTCTTTGGTGTAAAAACAAAAGGAAGTCGCATGGAGTGAGGTCAGGAGAGTAAAGTGGGAAGAAGCAAGAGAGTATGCTGATTTTGGCCCCAAACTGACACACTGAGATGGCTGCGTGAACAGGTGAATTGTCATGGTAGCAAAACCAGTCCCCCATCTGCCACAAATCAGGCCTTTTCTGTCCCGTGCTGTTATGTAATCTTTTCAGAACCTCTCCATAGAAAGTTTGATTAAAAGTCTAACTGGTTAAACAACTCCAAGTGCACTATTTTTGTTTTGTTTTGTTTTCTGGCAAGGTGACAATAGTGTCTTCCACAGGATTGATTAAAGTTTGCTTTTTGCATTGTAAGAATAGCACCGGGCTTAGTCACTTTGGAGCTATTCTTTCAAAGCACAGCATGTTTCCACTCGACACTCATTTTCTTGGTCAGTTAAAACCCAAAGCACAAATTTCTCAAGGACACTTCTCATTCCCAAATTTTCTGCTAAAATTTGCTGAACTGAGCTCCAAGATATTTCAAATAATATCCCCTCCTCTTCAGTGGTCCATCATCATTAGTCTTCTAACACAAGTACAAGAATTTTGTTGACAGTTTCACCCATTCGAGAAGTTGATAGACATACAAATGAGGTTTGTTATCAACATTCCAACTTTTTTGAAAGCAAAAAAAAATCTACACTTAAGTTTGCTCCATAGTTCTGTCTTTGTACGCTGTGTTCAACATCACAACAGCTTCTGCAGCATTTTTCCCGAGCAAGAAACAAAATTTGACAGCCACACGCTGCTCTCCTAAATTGGCCATCATATAAAACAAGGTTCAAGTGAAACTGATTTTACAAAAAAAATCACCGGTGACCAGAGAGAACCTTTGCAGGCAAGCCCACTGGTACACTAACTGAGAGTGAATTGCTTGATGCTTGCCTTGCAGAAAAAAATGCATACTACAAAAACTCCCAGGGGAGCTGTTTTCCATTTGGGGTAGGGAATACCCCCTCATGTATACATCCATAAAACTATTGCCACGGGCTGAGCCCCGGTGGTGTAGTGGTTGTGCGCGGGACTGCGGCCCACTGGGACGGAGGTTCAATTCCAGCAGTGGGGCTGGGCCTCCTACTCCCACCACCGGAGAGCAGTGATGTCCAAAAAAAAAAAAAAAAAAAAAAAAAAAACTATTGCCACAATAAGGACAATAAACATTTCCTGTGTGTCTTGGTAGTTCCCAACTCCATCTGCTCATTATCTCATCACCCACCTTAAGTAACCGTCAATCTACTTTTTTAGCATCATAAACATCTTTTCATGCATCATTATTTTATTATTATTACATTATTGTCAAGTTAAAGGTGTTCTAGCATATCTGGAAGTGTTTCTGTAATGATTCTATGCCTAGAAAAGCACACTGTATACTACGACAGATGCTAAACACAAGCTGTACCTGTTTCATCTTACAACTTCAGCTTAAGGACAGAGAGGTACAGAATTCATTCATCATACAAGGAGTGCCTGTAAATTAGACCTCAATGTGTTTACTCTTTTTACGTTTGGCTTTTTTTCACGAACCATGGGATTCTGAGATTCATTCATGTGGCTGCATGTAGCCAAAATTCTTATTGTTAAATAAGAAACCTTTTTATTGTTAAATAGTGCTCCACTGTACTCATACACTACAACTGGTTTACAATACTTCTACCTATTTATAGAGATTTGAGATGCTTCCAATTTGGGCTACTGAATGTTATAGTATTGATAATTGCATCCAATTGTGCAAACATACAATTTGGAGCAAAAAGCAAGGGGTGGAATGAGCTAAGCCAAGGGTAGATATATGATTATGTTTGAATAAACTGCCAACCTACTTGTTACCATGACTATACCAGGGGTCAGAAAGCTGAAAAAACACTGGAAGCACTCACTAGACTATGCCAGGAAATTTGAAAGACAGCTACCTAACCACCTGACTTGAAGAGGTCCATCTTTGCACCCACTCCAAAGAAGAGAGACTGCTCAGACTATGATATTGCACACAAGTAAAAATGTACTTAAGATCATCCAACAACAGTTACTGCAGCCCGTGGACAGGGAACTGACAGAAGTTCAGGCCAGATTCAGAAGAGGATGTAGAACAAGAGATATCAACTGGTGATGTCTGAAGGTTCTTGGCTCAAATCTGAGAATACCAGAAGGATGTATACTTGTGTTTCATCGCCTATGCAAAGGCATTTGATTGTGTGAACCATAAGAAACTGTGGATAACCTTGAGACGAATGGGAATTCTGGGACACTTCATTGTGCTCAGCGGGAACATGTACACGCATCAAGAGGCAGTTATGCAAACAGAACAAGAAAATACTACATGGTTTAAAATCAGCAAAGGTGTGGGTCAGGGTTGCATATTTGCTCCATTATGCTTGTTCAGTCTGTCTGCAGAGTAACTCATCAGAGAAGCGGGATTATATGAGGAAAAGTGCAACATTGGGATTGAGGGAAAGCTTATTAGGAACCTGAAATATGCAGGTGACATACACATATGCATATTTACTGAAAGTGAAAAGGAATTGCAGAACTTAATGATGAAAACCAAGGTGTAGCCTTTGCTATGGATTACAGCTCAATATAAGAAAAACCAAAATCCTCAAAACTGGACCAATGGGTACATGATAAATGGAAAAATCCATTAATAATCAGAATGTGAATATTGGAATTCATTAAAAAATGAAATGGAACCCAGAAAGATCAATACCCTAGATGGTGGTGAGCTGAAATGGGCAGGCATTGGCATTTTAAATCAGACAATCATGTGGTTCGATATGCAGGAAGTACACTCAAGGGGAATGGCACCACATTCATGGTCAAAAGGAGCCCTTCAAGGTTTGTCTTGTGCTACTGTGCTGTCTGTGATAGGACAGTCTCTATAAGCCCACAAGGGAAGACTGGTGAATAAAAACTATTATTCAAATTTACAAACCAACCATGGTTTACAAACCAACCAGTGGTGAAGAAATTGAAGCACTCTACTAAATTCCTCAGTCTGAAATTAATCAAATATACAATCAAGATGCTTGATAATTACTGGTGATAGCAATGTTAAAGTCACAAACAAAGAAGATCCCTCATTGGAAAACACAGCCTTGCTGAATGTAACAACGCTGGCTATCACGTGACTACGAAAGCCTTCTTTTACAACAACACACACAAGGACTTCACACAGGAATCAAGCTGCCTACATCTGTGTGGAGACGATGGAAAAGCTCAATTATCATCAGCCCTCCAAAAAGGTCAAGGACTTAGACTAGGTCATCAATTGCTTATATGCAGGATCAAGTTGAAGCTGAAGAAAGTTAAAACAAGTCCACAAAAACCCAGTGTGTTGGTCCGGGTGAACTAGAGAAACAAACACACAGACGCACATATGGATATAGGGATACGGTTTACATGTAAGAGGAGTGGGGAGCTGAGCCCCGGGGGCGTCGTGGTTGTGCGCGGGACTGCGGCCCACTGGGATGGAGGTTCGATTCCAGCAGTGGGGCTGGGCCTCCTACTCCCACCACCAGAGGGCAGTGATGCCCAAAAAAAAAAAAAAAAGAGGAATGGGACATTGAAAAAAGCAACCCAACCCAGTCCAGTCCAAGGTCATAAGTCCGATATCAGCCCATATATCTGATACCAGTCTATAAAGTCTCCTTCTGACTCACGTAGTCACAGGCCAGTGGGTTCAGAGTCCCAGCACCGGCAGGGACTCCCCATGCCTCCTTGCTTTCAGGGATCAGGGTCCATCAAAAACATCCAGTGGTGGTAGAAGCAACTCGCTGGCAGGGCTCTCCACGTGGCTTCTCCAGCTTCAGAGGTCTTGTTCCATCAGTTAAGTCCATGTGGCTTCTCCTCCAGCTCCTTCAGCTCCTCAGACGCTGCCATCTTGTCTTGTCTATAGTTTGTTGTCTTTGAGACTAACTCCCAACAAGTAGGGAGATAGCTTCTCATCTCCACGAGGAAAATATCATGAGATTTCCCAGAAGTCTCGGGAGAAAGCCATGCCCACACAGAGGCCTCATTGCCTACTCAATGGCTATCTCCAGATTAACAGACTAGACTCCACCCCTACATTTCAATCATGAAATTAACATAAGCACATGACTGCCACAATTAGATTAACTCAAGGTAATTTTTAAAACTAGAAATAAACCATGGGTATTTGATGATACTAAAGAACTATTCATTTTAAGTGTGATGATAAACAGAGGTTTTAAAACCCTCTTTTAAAAATACATACTGAACTGTTCAGAGACGAATTCTGTCCCATTAGGTGATTACCAGTCAGAATCAACTGAATGGCAGTGGCTTTGATTGGCTTCTTACACTTTTTATCTCTTATACTATTTCTGTTCTGTTTACTTCTGCTAAGTTTAGAGACTAAAATAATTACACTAAATTTCTCATTCCTTCAAAGTTTTTACATTCATGTACTACATCAAGGACAAATATGACAAGCAGGGATAGTACTTTTTTTTTTAAGGGAAAAGTCATTTTTAACTTTCAATTAAGCCTCTACGTAGCTTCAAGCCACCAGGACACGGGCCCTCCCAACACTCTTAATCTTCTTTTCAGCTCTTCTGCTGAAGAATTTGGCCTTCACGATGACCGGTTGCTTTGGAAGTTTACCCTTCCCCAGAACTTTAGTTTTTTTGTTTGTTTGTTTGTTTGTTTTGTTTTGTTTTTTGGGCATCACTGCTCTCCGGTGGTGGGAGTAGGAGGCCCAGCCCCACTGCTGGAATTGAACCTCCATCCCAGTGGGCCGCAGTCCCACACACAACCACTACGCCACCAGGGCTCAGCCCCCCAGAACTTTATAGTAGCCCAACCACACAACATTAATGATGGAAGCAGCTCGAGTCTTATTTTTGGCTGCATTTACCCTGGTCTGCTCACTGACCTAGGTCCACAATTTATCAAGGTTGACAGTTGGGCAGAAGCTCTGGTTCCTCTTCAAGTGGTAAGGCTGCATGCCAATATTTCCAATGTCAACTGGATGGTATCTGTCGAAGTTGATCCTGTGATGATGCCTGCCACCAGTATTGGCCCAGCCTTCTCGGTGCTTCGGGTGCTTGCCGATTCAGCCGTGGCCATGGCTCACATGGCCCCTAAGTTTCCGGGTCTTTCTCAGTCTGGAAGGCACATCAGCAGCCGAGATGAAAGAGCCAGGGATAGTATTTAAATGGGCACTGAGTGTTGGTCTCAGATGTACTGAGAAAGTTGATCTTGCACTGTTGGCAAGCATGTAGAAGTACATAGATCATGGATAAAAAAACATACTCAAGTCAGCAGGATTGCGTTTACTCGTGGTTTACCCTCATTTCAAGCAGTCATGGCATCTAATCGGCCAAGACACAAGATATTAATGAACCTCCACTGATACTCCAGTTCCAGAACGGTTTGATGTGACAGCTTTCAGAAACAAGTATTGAAAAAGTATTCCATTTTATACCAAAGGACCTTGAGTACTAGAGATTTCACTAACCTTCCAGATACAGAAGAGTTCAGGTTCTTTCTACCAATACCGCAAACCCACATTTTTTTTCTTTCAAACAGTATTTGTTGAATAGCATTCCCAGTTTTCTAATAACCGACAACTATATGGTAGGAAAGATGGATCTTCTTTTTTTTCTCTAATTGCCAGAAGCCCATGTTCCAGATGACAAGTTATTGCAGTTAAAAAAAAAAAAAAGTCAGGGGAAAAAAATCAGGGGAACACTTTGGGAAACATTTTATTGAAATTACAGCATCAGTATGACAGAAGTTCAAACAACCCCATGTTCTTATTTAAAAAGATAAAGGCAATGGCACTAAAAACTATAAGGAAGTACATGGGAGGGACAGAGCACACGTTCAAAAGGTAGTTGTCTTGCAGAGGTCAGGGAGGGGACAGAGGAATGAGAGGCTGCAGGGGTAACATTTCCTTTCTTAAACTGGACGCTGAACTCTCAAGAGGGCATTGAATTGGTCTCCAAATTTTGTGTACCCTAAAGGCTGCATCGCAAGTTCTTAAAAACTAAGACCCTGAAATCAAACCCAAAGAAGCAGTGAGGAAACATTCTCCTGCTTTGGGTGTGAATGCAGTAAGGAACAGTCACTCAAACTCAACAAGAAAACGCAAAGCCTCAGAGGAAGAGCCTTAAAGCAGTGGTTCTCAACCTTCCTAATGCTGTGACCCTTTAATCCAGTTCCTCATGGTGTCGTGACACCCCCCACCCCACCCCCTCCCCAACCATAAATTTATTCTCATTACTACTTCATAACTGTCATTTTGCTACTCTTATGAAATGGGCGACCCCTGTGAAAGGCTCCTTCAACCCTCAAAGGGGGCACAACTCACAGGTTGAGAACCACTGTCTTAGAGGATACAAAACTAAGCCAAATGAGAGGCTTCCCTCAAAGAGTTTAGAATCTAGAGAGAGAAATGAATGCACCCTGATCCAGAACCCTGGGTCCTGAAGCCTTTGAACATCTGGTCAAAGCTAGGGACACTCAGGGCCATAGATGACATATGTATGCACGTGATATATTTTGTATATACACGGGCATATTCAGGGATACTTAGGGGTAGGTTCCAGATACCTGCAATAAAGCTCCTATAAAATTAAGTGACTCACATGCATTTTTGTTTGTTTCCCACTGCATATATGAGCTGTGTGCTATATACACGGCAGTACATATAGTACACATGGACTCCGTCTACTGTTGTCTACTAAGGAGCCTGGTGGTGCAGAGGGTAAAGGGTTGGGCCGCCAACTGAACAATCAGTGGTTGAAACCTGATCACCAGCCGCTCCCCGAGGGACAGAGGTCCTGTCCTGGGAACCCTACAGAAGAGTTCTACTCGATCTGAGAGGGTTGCTGCAGGTCGGAATCAAGCCCAAGGGAGTGGGGCTGGAGATTGTTCTGGTTTATGGTCTATGAGGCGTGCAACGGCGCCATGAAAAAAGTGTGAGACACAATCACAAAATGAGCACTGCTGTTGGGGAAAACAATGGTGCCGGTGGGTGATGGTGGCTGCGCTGCACAGCGTGGCCCTGAGCCTTCCGTTTGGAGACACCAGGGTTCCTGCGAAGCACAATAAAGCGAGGCACCATCAAGCAAGGTGGGCCGGCCCGTTTGAGGAGTGCTGTGGCTTAACCCCACTTCCAGAACCTCGGGGGAAGAATTCTTGAGTCATCCCCACGGATTTGTCAAATGTGGTCTAGATCCACACAATGGAGTATCATTCAACTGTAGCAGGAACAAAGGATTGATTGGCACGACATGGAAACATCGTGAACACATGCTAAGTGAGAGGGGACAGACGCAGAATCCACAGGCTGTCATCTAAGAAAAGGCCTGAACAGAAACACAAAAAGCAAAGTGGAAGTAGCCAGGGGAAAGAGAGGGGAGAAGTTGTTCCTGACCACGGTGAGTGTGCATTTTCTAAGATGAGCGCAACGATGGCTGCGCATGCAGTGCTGGACGCACACTGGCCAAGCACTCAGCACCAACCAAAAGACCCACCCTTGGAAACGGAGAGGGACGAGGCCATCTTCGGTAAAAATTTACAGCCAGGGCTGAGCCCTGGTGGCGTAGTGGTTGTGTGCAGGACTGCGGCCCACAGGGCTAACAGTTCAAATCCAGCAGTAGCTCTCCAGGAGCAAGGCTGGACCTCCTACTCCCACCAGGGCAGTGATGCCACAAAAAAAAAAAAATTTACAGCCAGAGAAGATGATAGAATAGTTCTGCCCTGGCCTACCGGGTCACTCCAAAAACCAAACTCACTGTCATCGAGTCAACGATGACTCCTCGAGAGCCCCTTGTGGATTTCTGAGACCGAAATGGTTGACTGGAGTGGAAAGCCCCGTTTTTCTCCCGAAGAGCCGCTGGAGGTTTCACACTGCCAACCATGCGGGTCACAGCCCAACACGTAACCACTATCCCACCACGCTCCGCTGGGTCGGAATTCAACTCTACAGCAACGGGTTGGGCTTGAGATGGTTACACGACCTTATCAACAGACTAAAAACCATTGAACTGGACCCTTTAAAGATCATGATGCGGGAATGATACTATCTCAGTACAAAAAAAGAACTTATCCTAGAGCGGAAAAAGCAACATTCTAATCAAACTCAACGCCAACAAGTCCCTGTGGATTTCCAAAATTTTAATTCTTTACAGGAGAACAAAGTCTCGTCTTTCTCCCTTGGAGCGTCTGGTGGTTTCAAACTGCTGACCTTCCAGTAAGCAGTCCAGCAAGCAACTCACTAAGCCACCAAGGCTCCCCGGAAAAGAAAAGAAAAAAAAGCAAGGGCAATGTAAAGAAAGTAATGGCCCCATAATCAAGTTTCTGGTTCCCACTCTTAAAAAAAAGTCCCTTTCAGGACAGCCAACCCATTCATTCCTGTTTGATCCAACTAGGGAATTGCCTATCCACCCTAATTGACTGAATCATAGTCCACAGTTTAGCATGATACCAGGTGATCCTTACAGATCCCCAGGCATATGTGTGTAAGCCAGAGGATCTTGTAGAGGATCTTGTAAGCTTGGGGATCTTGTAGATCTGTAGATTCTGATTCAGTGTTGTGGCGGTCAAGTACCTATGTCAATTTCATGAATGAGATGTAGGAGTAGAGTCTAGCCTGTCAATCTGGAGATAGCCAATGAGCAGCCAATGAGGCATCTGGTGGGCATGACTTTTCCTGAGAATTCTGGGAAGTTTTGCTGAATTTCCCTCATGGCGATGAGAGACCATTTTTCCCAGCTGTTGGAAGTCATTGGACTGACAAAACAAGATGGCAGCGTCCGAGGAATCAGAAGAGCCAAAGGAGAAGCCACACGGCCTTACCCTAATGGAACCAGACCTCTGAAGCCGGAAAAGCCACAGAGAGACCCCTGCCAGTGCTGAGATGTTTCTATCACCAATGGATACTGCTGATGGACCCTGGTCCCTGGAAACGAGGAGCCATGAGGGGACCCCTGCCAGAGCCAGGACTCTGCACCCACTGGCCTGTGACTTTGTGAGTCAGAAGGAGACTTTATAGTCTGGTATCGGACATAGGGGCTAATATTGGACTTATGACTTTGGACTGGACTGAGATGGGAAGCTTTCTCAATGTTCCATTCCTCTTGTATATAAACCTTCCCCTTATATCCATGTGCAAGTTTATGAATTTATTTCTCTAGTCTACCTGGACTAACACAAGTGTGCTCCTATGTGAGGTGGAAATGTGAACTCTCAGCAGAGGACCAAACTGGAATGAAAAGGCTATGGAATGAAGCCTTCCAGAACCCAAAACTAAACTCACTGCCATCCAGTTAACTCTGACCCAAAGAGACCCTAAAAGGCAGAGTGGAACAGCCCCGTGTGAGTTTCCAAACCTGCAACAATTTAGGGGAGTGGAAAGCCTCCTCAGTCTCCCGCGGAGCAGCTGGTGACTTGAACTGCTAACCTTGCAGGGAGCAGCCCAATGCACAACCAGGCGCCATCAGGTCCCTTCTAAATGCTGACACCGAATCCTTAAAACCAGGACCCCCAGGCAGTGCAGGTGTAAAGCAAGGATCGTCCTATCATACACACAATCTCAAATTCAGCACACACTGAAATAACAATTATATTCAGGACAAGTCTTGTCGGTATTAAAAAATTAAAGGGAAAAAAGAAACCCTAAATTCTACAGGATAACATTGCTTCCCTTAAAAAAATAAAAAAAAAAAAATTAAAACCGGGCTGAGGCCTGGTAGTATAAGTGGTTGAGTGCGGAACTGCAGCCCGCAGGCTTTACAGTTCAAATCCAGCGGTGGCTGGGTAGCACCCATGACCACCAGAGGCAGTGATGCCCACAAAAAAAAAAAGCTATAAAAAAAATTAAAACCTATTTTTTCAGGATCCAACATGTTTCTTTTAGAGTCTCAAAGTCAGAGTGGGTGGAGCTGGCAAGCCATACTGGCCACTGGCACTGAGAAGAAAGCTCTAGAATAAATGAAAGGCTATAAAAGGGCAGATGGAAAGAAGAAGCCAGTCTAATAATGTTAAAATATTTTTCAGATTCCATATATGTACATTTCTCAATCAAAATGGAAGTATTCTGTTTTATTAAAATATAGACTATTCGGGAATTCCATAAAAGTAAACAATTCATATCTTTTCACTTTACATGTGTAAGCCAACATCTACCTTTTCATTTTGTGAGAACAAGTCAGAAATATCAAAGGGCATTTTATTGCATTGAATAAATCTGCAGCAGCAGGCCTCTGTAAAGTGTTAACAAAGCAAAGGTGTCACTCTGAGGACTAAGGTGTAACGGGCCCAACCTATGCTGTTTTCAACACTCCATAAGCACAAGCTGCACCATGAAGAAGGGCAGC
>PVJH01033548.1:0-21476 GCA_004026705.1 Nesogale talazaci | reverse complement strand
CTCTGAAACTAACTCCCAACAACTGAGGGGAGAGCTTCTCATCTCCATGAGGGAAATATCATGAGATTTCCCAGAAGTCTTAGGAGAAAGTCATGCCCACACTGAGGCCTCATTGACTACTCAATGGTATCTTCAGATTAATAGTCCAGACTCCACCCCTACAGCCCAATCATGAAATTAACATAAGCACATGACCACCACACAACCAGATTGGGGCAGAGAATAAATCCTTGTAGTCCCAGGGTCAGGGATCAGAGCTCGGCTATATAATTACTTTAGATTCCCTCTCTTGACTTTATTTTCAACTGTCTTATTTATTTGATGTTTTTCCTCTTGGTCTCTTCCATTTTGTCTCACACATCATTGGGGACCTCCAGACCACTTCCCTTCGCCTAGGACAATTATGTCTGCCACACCAGCTGGAAGAGCCCCACCCTGTGCAGGCTAGCCTGAGACTGGAAAAGTCCACCCACCTTCCATCTAGAGATGGTTTACTCAGCTTCTTACAGTGGAATTCCTGGCTGTCTGGCTGGCAGAGCTCTAATCTCTCTTCTGTGGTCCTGCCTGACTAAGGGCACTTCCTCCTACCTGTCTTAGTTCCTCACATGGCCTAAGGCAGTTCATTCAACACAAACCAAAGTTTTATGCTGCTGCAGGAACTACTGTCCAATCTCTGCAGAGATCTACCTGATGAGGGCAAGTCTGCCATTCATGGTAATCTAAAAATAGCAGGCAATCTACTAGCTTTCTATGGCACTCCACTTGCAACAGGCACTCCTGTGTCCTTCCTGTGGTGCCCAAAGCTTCTGTGGGCTACATCATCACAGATTCCATTGAGATCACTCAGTACAGCACCATCCTTGTGGGTCCACAACAATCCAACCAGTGTCCCCGACAGGACCATCCAACTTGCAGTCAAAATAATGGAATACTGGTTTACTAGGGAAAGAGTGAGGCTACAGAAAGATAAAGTGGTAGACCAATTCCATATTGAAATTAGTCATAGGAAGTTCAAAGACACATCCCTATGAGTCTTCCAGAGAGAGAGAGAGAGAGAGAGAGAGAGAGAGAGAGAGAGAGAGAGAGAGGAGAGAGAGAGAGAGAATCAGTGCTCTTTGAAAAGCAGTGATTAATTCGTGAAACACATTCCCACATGGAGAATATGGGGGAATTATGCTAAGTGGAGTAAGCCTAGTGCAAAAGGTCAAGTACAACATGATTCCCCTGTGGTAATCTTAAAAATACTGCAAAAGAGGCATAGGGAAAAAGCTACTGTATACAGATAGCAGGACCCAGACAAAATCCAGGGCTACATATGGTAGCCAACTGAGGAGTGGTGAAGATGGTGATGTGCAGAGGGGGAATGGGGTACTAACCCACCCAAGGGGAGCATATAGTTTATATCCTCACAGGGAAAGAGGGGCCAAACTTAATCCCGGTGTTCCAGGATGTGAATACAGAGTGAAGGCATGGAGCAGGGAGCCCGTGGAGTGGTCTAAGGCCCTATCCCCAATCCCAATTAAGTGGACAGCCATCCCTCCCCTCAGGGGAGCTTGTTTTGGAGGACAGTCCTGAAGCTGCAGCTTGGAAAAGGGACATGAGCTAGGGAAAGATACCAGGAGAGCAAATGAAGGGGGAGGAAGAGAGAGTGGAGTGCTTCCTGGCCCACCAAACCTTGAGGATGATACCTCCACTGAGAACAACCATTGCACAGAGAGGACCAGATGACTGGCCCCACTATAAAACACGGCATCTCCTGCTGACCCAAGACAGAGACAACAATGGAGAAGCAGAGTTGGGGTTATACTCTGTTTGACCCCACCACACCAAGGTAAAACAACAGAGCAGCAGGGTGAGCAGAGTATGGAGTGCCTGAGGAGTGCCAAGGATATACTTTGGGACCAGGGTATGGTATCCCATCAGACTCAACCGGGGGCCACTCCTGGAGGTCAGTGAACAGACCTTGAACTATTACAGGTTTTTCTTTTGTTGCTATTATTTTTATTTTTAATTATTTATATAGTTTTCTGGACATTAGTTCTTTTTGTTGTCATCATTTTGCTCTCTTTGGTCACTTTGTCTTAAGAAGTCTTGTTTTTGTACATATTATTATCACTGTAAGTCTATTTAGATAAGATAGGCTGGATGACAGTCTGGAGGAGAAAACAACAAGATGATTCCAGGGAGACATGAGAGATGGGGAGGAGGGGGAAAGCACGTGGTGTTGACCAATCCAGGGATAAGTGAAGCAACAAGTGATCCAAAGCAAGTGACAAGGTGGGTGTGAGAGGCCTGATAGGGATTGATAAACTGTAATGTAACAGAGAGGAATCACTGAATTACTGAAACTCAATTGAAGTCTGAGCATGATAGTAGGACAATAGGAAAGTAAAACAGAATAGAAGAAAGAGCTGGGAGGCAAAGGTCATTTATAGAGGTCTAAATACAGGTATTCACATGGAAATTATATTTATACATGATGATGGGAAATAGACCTATGAGCATATATTTAAGGGGTTAGAATTAAGACAGCAGATGGGCATTGCACCTCCACTCAAGTACTTTCTCAATGTAAAAACATTTCATGCCATTAAATTGGCATTCCAAGATGCTCACCTTCCCAACACGATCACTGAAGAAAAATATGTGCATAAGCAAAAGTGTTGAAAAAAGCTGATGGTGTCCAGCTATCCAAAGATATAAATCTGGGGTTTTAAAGGCTTGAAAGTAAAGAAGTAGCCATTTATCCCAGGCAACCCAAAGATGTAAATCTGGGGTTTTAAAGGCTTGAAAGTAAACTAGCAGCCATTTATCCCTGAAGCAAGAAAGTACACATGGAAGAAGCACACCAGCCTGTGTGACCATGAGCTATCAAAGGGATCAGTTATCAGTCTTGAAAGAACTAAAAAATTATATCATTGCATGCCACCTTTCCTGGTATGATGAGTTAAGACAAATATGTGCATAAGCAAATGTGGTGAAGAAAGCTGATGGTGCCCAGCTATCAAAAGATATAGCATCTGCTGTCTTAAAGGCTTGAAGGTTAACAGGCTACTGTCTATCTCAGAAGCAACAAAACCTACATGGTAGAAGCACACCAACCTATGTGACCACAAAGTATTGAAGGAATCATGTATCAGGCATCAAACAACTAAAAATTATATCATTATAAATGAGGGGTAGTACACATTGGGGACCCAAAGCCCATCTGTAGGTGAAATGACATCCCCCTATAGAAGGATTGTAGAGAGGAGATGAACCAGACAGAGTAGAGTTTAACAAAAATTAAATATACAACTTTCCTCTAGCTATTGGATGCCCCCCCCCAACTATCATGATTTCAATTCTACCTTACAAATCCAGCTAGACCAGAAGATGCACACTGGTACAGAAAGGAACTGGAAACATGGGGAATCTACGACAGATGATCCTTTTAGGACTAGTGGTAAGAGTGGCCATACTGGGAGGGTGGAGAGAAGGTAGAGTAGAATGGGGGAATCAATTACAGGGTTCTACATATAGCCTACTCCCTGGGGTATGGGCAGCAGGGAAGTGGATGAAGGGAGACATCAGACAGTGCATGATATGACCAAATAATAATAACCTATAAATTATCAAGGTTTAATGAGGGAGGGGAAAAGGGGAGGGAAGGGAATTATGAGCAGCTAATATTAATGACTAAAGTAGAAAGAAAATGTTTTGAGAATGCTGATGACAACAGATATACAAATGTGCTTTTTATACAATGGATGTGTGTACTGATTGTGATAACAGTTGTATGAGCCCACAGTAAAATCATTTAAATAAAAACCAGGAAAACCCAAAAACATGTGAACTTACAACAGTTCTTCAGTTAAATCTATGTAGGCTTGTCAAAATAAAGTCTCCCCAAAACAACTAAGATGTACACTTTGAAAATGTCCAATGCAGTATGGGTTCAGCAACACACCTTTCTCAGTATAAAATTGACATTATCCTGATAGATACAAGAGATAACAGTAAGTAAAGATTAGGAAAAAGAGAAACAGAGGACACGGACTGTATATTGGTTAGCAAAACTGTAGTTTTTAAAATGAAGAAGAGCAGAAGAGAGAGAATAGTCCACGTGGAGATGGAAAAATAAATGATATCTTAGAAGAGATTTTTGACAACACTGGAAGAATATGAATCCTATTTGGCAGGTAATTTCCCCCAAGTAGCAGATATAGAGGAAGAATGACCAACTACTCCAAAGAAAGCAAACAGTAATGTAGACAAACATGATACAATCAAACAGAAAAAATTTATGGAACCATATTTTAAGGATGATGATAGAAATAATGGCTTATGATATCTTCCTAATGTTGTGGTAGTTCCTAATGATGTGAAAAAGAAAGACCAATAAAAACCTGCTGGGACACACATGTGAGAATATGAAATTTATTTTGAAGATATCTCAGCAGAAGAAAGAGAAAAGAAATTGCATGCCTGCCCTACACTACATTCAACACACAAGAGAATTTTGGTGAAGTTGGTTTTCCCTCTAGTCAGACTTTTATGGAGAGAGGTTACATTAAGTATGATCTAAATCCATGTTGTCATCCAAAAAGACTGCCTGCAGCCTTACAATACAATGTTTTCTTCAAAAGTCTAGGATCAGAAGACATAGATGTTGAGGGAAATTGAAGATAGAGGAATTCCCCTTCTCCCTTTATTTATTTATAAAGTTAATATTAAATATGCATTTGGAAAATCTTACATAGACTGATTTCTAAATCAATTTTTATTGAAAATGCTTTTAAATAGCATTTACCAATCACATAATTAATTATAATTTGGCTATATTTATGTTGTATTTTCTTGCTTTTGTACTTATAAAACAGTAAGATGCTTTCATTTTGCACTCTAACTTAAGAAGTATTTATTTACTTTAGCTGGAAATGCCCAATTACAGTTTAGAAACTGTAAAAAAAGAAATAAAAAGAAATGTGCCTTTGAGATAGGTAAAGTTTATTGTGCCAACCTGGCCGATAAATACATGTGGTATCAATTAAGGGCAGAGAGATAAATGACTTGGTGACCCTCACCTTTTTGGTTCACTAGTCTCTTGCTCTCTGATAGCCAGGGTTGCCTTGGCTAGGTCTCTACCTCCCCTGGAAAGGCCCACTTGCTGTGAGACATCCCTGAGGAAAAGCCACATGGAGTCACCCTGATGCAGCCGTGGATGCTGGAGAAACCATCTTTGGACCCCTGCCAGCCCTGAGATGGTTACATGTCACTGGATTAAAAGACTTTCTACCCACTAGTCTGTGATTCTTCTGCATTTGGTATCACAGTGTGTGTTTTGTGAGTTTGACAACTATGTCAGACATTTGGACTAAGTTGGACTTATGGGCTTAGATTGGACTGGGTTGGGATACTTTCTGAATGTACACTCATCCTATATATAAAACTCTGTGTTATACATATAGGAGTGTCTTATACATATATGAGTTTCTGTGTATTTCTTTCTCTAGCTTTACCCAAACTAACACATCATGGTACCAGGAGTGGGGTATTGGGAATACAAATCATAAGACAGATAGTAGATGTTGGTTTGGCCTCTCCCTCACGGTAGTTTTTATTCTTTGACTAGCCAGAGGTCAAATAAAACCACACTGTTTGCTCAGTTGTTTTCTGGGAACATGGGAAGTGGAAGTTTTGATTATTTTGTTTGGTTGTAGTCTAATTATTCCTATTTAAATGGCTAAAATGAATGTGAACAATGTATATTTTGAGCTTGCAGGTAGAAATTGTGATTTGAATTTCTCAGAACTATGCTTCTGAAGGAAAATGGTTGACAGAAGATCAAAACACCAGACATAAAGCTTAGATCTGATTTAATGCTCTCAGAAGCCTAATCCCATATATTTGTATAAATAGAAGTTTAGATAAGAATTCAGATAAGCTAACTAAGGATTGAACTTGACTGTAGTAAGAGTTTAGTAATATTTGATTCTATTTTTGTTTATAATGATTTCTTTTGCTTATTATATATACAGTGATTTATAGAAATGTTAATCAGAAAGTATGAAAATAAAAAGCTTGTAAACAAACTTGCTTTCAGCCATTAAACTTTCATCTTTAGATGAGTTTAGGACACACCTGAAAGAAAGTTTTGAAAAGCTATGCACCACCCAGTGTTTTGGAGTACTTAGGAACCAGTGATCTTTGTCAGAAGCTGGAAAAAATCTGGAACCATGAAGAAAATACCTCTCTTGGACTGAACATTAAAAGGAGCCTGTGGACAGGTTGAAATGCTTGCTAAGTGACCACCTGGATCTACTTGTTGAGTGGAAGTGGTAAAAATGCAGCAATCAAGAGGTAGGTTGAGTTTGGTCACTGATACCTATGGATTTGATTTACAGGAAAAAGAAAAGCTGAGAGACAGAGAGACAGAGAGAGACAGCGAGACAGAGACAGAGACAGAGAACAAGAATGGGCTGACTGGTCTAAAGTTCATGTCCTAGCACAAGGGGACTAGGCTTGTTGAGTATTTGTGAGAGTACCTGGTCTTAAAGGAACCCTGTGGAGGCTAAGTGAGGCAGCTCACACTGAGTTCACCAGAACCTGACCAGATGAAGAGTTTTTTTTTAAATAAATCATTTTATTAAATTGGGGCTTCATACAATTCCTATCACGATTAACACATATGTCACCTGTATGCAGACTACATTTGCACATTTGTTGCCATAATCTTTCTCGAAGCTTCCTCCTTTCACTTAGGTTCCCATTACCAGTTCCTCATATTTCCCCCTAGGAACCCTTAACAATTTACAAATTGTCATTATTTTGTCATCATACACTGTCCAACGCTTCCCTTCACCCACTTCACTGATGTCCATTATGCAGATAGGAGGTCATATGTAGCTCCCTGCAATAGGTCCGCCCATTCTTCTCCACATTTCCTGCACCCTCCTGGTAATATCACTCTCACCCCTGTTCCTGAAAGGATCATCTGTCCTGAATTACCCCTGTTTCCAGCTCCAGTGTATATCCCCTGGTCTAGCTGGATTTGTTAGGTAGATTTGGGATCATGATACGAGGGAGGAAGCATTTAAGAACTAGAGGAAAGTTCCATATTTCATTGCTGCTACATTATACCTTGACTGGCTCAGCAACACCCTACAGTACCTCTGTAAGGGCTGTTGCTTTATCTATTGATGGACTTAGGGTCCCCAATCTGTACTTCCCCTCATTTATAATGATATAATTTTTAGTTCTTTGATGCCTGATCCCTTCGACACCTTGTCGTCTCACAGGCTGGTGTGCTTCTTTGAAGTTGGCTTTGTTGCTTCTGAGATAGATGGCCACTTGTTTACTTTCAAACCTTTAAGACCACAGATGCTATATCTTTTAATAGCCAGGCATCATCAGTTTACTTCACCATATTTGCTTATGCACACATTTGTCATCAGCGATCGTATGAGGAAGGTAGACATGCAATATGAGTTAGCTCTTGGAGTCTGATTACTTTGACACCTCATGGTCACACAAGCTGGTGTGCTTCTTCATGTGGGCTTTGTTGCTTCTGAGCTAGAGGGGTGCTTGCTTACTTTCAAGCCTTTAAGACCCCAGACATCTTTAGATAGTGGGGCACCATCAACTTTCTTCAGCATATTTGTCTTAAATGATCGGGAAGACATTGGGAAGGTGGGCATCATGGAATGCCAATTTAACAGCACAAAGTGTTCTTGTATCGAGGAAGTAATTGAGTGGAGGTTCAATGCCCATCTGCTGTCTTAATACTAACCCTATAAGTGTTTGCACATAAATCTATTTCCCTATCATCATTATATAAATATATTCACCTATGTACATACCTGTATTTAGACCTCTGTAAATGTCTTTTACCCAACCCCCAGTTCTTTCCTCTATTTCCTTTTACTTTCCTCTCATCCCACTCCATTCCCTCATGTCCAGGCTCCATTGGAGTTTCAGTATTTTCTCTCTGTTACATTACTCTTGATCAATCCCTATCAGGTCTCTCACACCCACCTTGTCACTGATTTTGAATCACTTGTTTCCCTTATCCCTGGGTTTGTCAACAACATCTCTTTTCCTCTTCCTCCCCATCTTCCATGTCATGTCTGTAACCATCAATTCCATTATTTTCTACTTCAGACTGTAAACACACATATGCAAAAAAATAAAAACAATAACAAAATAGAAACCTGTAAATAGTTCAAGGTCTGTTCGTTTTCCTCCAGGAGTGTCCCCCAGTTGAGTCAGATGGGGTGATGGAGTGCTACACCCCTGGCCTCAAAGTATAACCTTGGTATTCCCTTGGGAACCCCATGCTTTGTTGCACACTCAGTGTTTTGCCATGGTGTGTTTGGGTCAGACAAGGTACAATCCTGACACAGTTTCTCCATTGTTGTCCCTGTAGGCCCTTGTGTCAGTGAGGGATGCCATGATTCATAGTGGGGCCAGCCATATGATCCTCTCTGTACCTCAGATGTTCAGAGTGGGAATATCATTCTCAAGGTTTATTATACCAGGCTGCACTCAATTCTCTCTTCCTCCTGCTTCATTTGTTGTTGTTCATTGTTCATGTGTTCTGGTCAGGCATGTCTCACTTTCCAAGCTGCAGCTTCGGTGCTGACTTCCAAAGCAAACTCCCCTGGGGGAGAGTCAGCTGTCCATATAGTTTGGGTTTGGGGTTATGCCCTCAGACCCCTTCACTGGTTCCCTGCTGCTTCATGCCATCATTCTGCATTCACATCCTGCATCACTGGGTTTAACTGTGGTCCCTCTTTCCCTGTGGAGATATAAACAACACGCTCTCCTTGGGTGAGTTAGTACCCCATTCCTTCTCTATACATCACCCCCTCCACACACACAAAGCAGTTGGCTGTCATATGTGACCCTGATTTGGTGTGACCCTTGCTCTACTACCTGGATCTCCCCCAGGAACTTCCGTATATAGTACCTTTATTTCCTATGCCCCTTTTGCATTTTTAAAAGCTTACTTCAGCTGTCTCTTGTTGTACATGTTCTAATGTGCTTGGCTTACTTCATTTAGCATAATTTCCTCCAGTTCCTCCCATTGGGTGATGTGCTTCATGAATTCATCACTGCTTTTCAGCGATGTGTAGTACTCCATTGTATGTATGTAACACAGCTTTTTAATCCATTTATCAGTTGATAGAAATTTGGACTGTTTCCAATTCCTTGCAATTGTGAACTGTGCTGTGTTAAACACATGCTGTGTTGGAGCACAGATATCTGGTTGTGGTTTGTTGCTTGGCTCTTCTGGGCATATGCCCAGTAGGGGGATTGCTGGGTTCTATGGCAGCTTAATTTCCATCTGTTTTAGATATCACCAAATTGATTTCCATAGTGGCAGTAGATGCCTACGGGCCCACCAGTGTGAATAGAAGTCCTGTCACCCCAAAGCCCCTCCAACACTTGTTGCTTTCTGATTTTTTAATTGTGCTATCATTGTGGGTGTTATGTGGGTTCTCATTGTTATTTTTATTTGCCTTTCTCTTATAGATAATGATGGGGAACAATTTGTCATATGTTTATTGGCCATTCAGATTTCTGCTTCTGTGAAACTTCTGTTCTGGTTCTTTGCCCACCTCCTCAGTGTGCAGTTCATTTTATTCTTTTTGGAAGCTATCAGGGTATTGTAGATTTTAGTAAGGCCTTTATCTAAAGATGTTTTCCCAGTCTGTGGGCTCTCTGAATACACTCTTGATGAATTCTTTTGATGTACACAGGTGTTTTATCTTCAGTATATCTCACTTGTCTACTTGTGCCTCCTCTGTGTTTGTGTCCTTCTCTATTTCTTTTCTTTTTCTTTTTATGGCATCACTGGTCCTTCTCTACTTCTGATAGCTTATGCAATCCCTGTGCCAAAGTTCTCAATTCACTCATTGATAGCTTTAATAGATTGGGGTTTTACTTTGAGTTTTGTGATCCACCTTCAGCTTATTCCAGTACATGGAGTGAGGTAAGGGTCTTGCTGCATTTTTTTGCAGGTAGATAGCCATTTTTTCCAGCACCACTTGTTGAAAAGGGCATCTGTTTCCCATTTGATATTTTGGTCCCTTATCAAGAGTTATACAGTTATCTGTCAGCTGATGGTTTTATTTCCGAGTTTGGATTGGTCTGAGTATCTATCATTCTGCCAATTCCATACTGTTTTGACCACTGTGGCTGTATAGTATGTGCTAAAGTTAGGTATAGCAAGCTCTCCCACAGTGTCCTTCTTCTTGAGTTCTCTGCTAATTCTGTTTCATCCCTCTCCATATGAAGTTGGTAGCTATTTTTCCATTTCTTTGAAGAAAGATAAGAATAATTGTATTGAAATTGCATTAGATTTGGCTGAGCCGCGGTGGTGTAGTGATTGGGTGCGGGACTGCGGTCCACTGACTTGGCTGTTCAAATCTAGCAGCAGCTCTCCAGTAGCAAGGCTGGGCCTCCCACCAGAAGGCAGTGATGCTCCCCCCACAAATTAGATTTATACAGTGCTCTGAGTAGAAATGACATCTTCACTGCATTGAGGCTACTGTGAAGAGTAACTCTTTTTTAAAATCTGCTCTTCTGTTGTCTTATCTGATGTGTATAGCAGTCGAAAAAGTTTTGATTATTAATCTTGTATCCTGCCACTCTGCTATACTTCTCTATTGCTTCCAGTACTCCCCTTGTGGAGCTTCTGGGATTTTCCATATATAAAATCATATCATCTGTAAATAGTGATAGTTTCACCTCCTCGTTTGTGAGGTGTATACCTTTGATGTCTTTTCTTTGCGTTATGCTTTTAGCTAAAACCTCCAGTATAATATTAAATAAGAGTGGGGAAAATGGACATCCTTGTTTGGTCCCATTTTTCAGTGGGATTGTGGTCATCTTTTCTCCATTGACTATCATGTTGGATGTTTGTTTTTCATATATATTATATTGTCTTGAGGAATTGTCCTTCTAGTCCTGTCTTCTCGGGTGTCATAAACAGAAATTGCTGTCGGATGTTGTCAAATGTTTTTTCTGCATCTATTGATATTACCATGTGGTTCTAATTTTCCTGTAGATGAAGAGATTTTTGAGCCTATGAGCTGGTGCATATTATTGCTGACTTTATGGATGGCCTGTCCTGATTTGACTTTGCTTATGAATGCAGACTTCACAAGGTTTCAACTAGAATGAAGATTCTTATCATTGAAAAATATGATTGTCTCCTCAGAGTTCTGAGTTGATGTGAATGAGCAGTAAAGAAATTGAATACTCCAAATTAAGGGGATATAGGCATGACGTGTTTGGCTTACAAACTTTCATAGGATTAAAGTGTAGGTATTACTTAACTGCAATTTTTAGGCTTAAGTATTATGTACAGGTGATAAGTTGACAAGGGGTAAATTGAAATAGTTAAAGTTTATTGTGCCAACCAGGGCAATATACATATGTAGGATTAATTGAAGGGCAGAGAGATAACTGGCTTGGTGAGCTCTCACCCTTCTGGTTCACTGGTCTCTTGCTCTCTGATGGTCAGACCAGTGTGGAGCTGTGTTGGCTAGTTTTCTGCCTCATCTTGAACGACTCACTTCCTATGAGATATCCTTGAGGAGAAGCCACATGGAATTACCCTGATGCAGCTCTGGGTGCAGGAGAAGCCACGTGAAGACACCTGCCAGCCCTGAGATGCTTACATGCCACTGGATTCAAAGACTTCCTGCCCACTAGCCTGTGATACTTTTGCATTCAGCATCATTGTATGTGTTTTATAAGTTTGAGGATGACTTTGTAGTTTGGTCTTGGTCATATAGAGTAAGTCAGACATTGGGGTTTGTACTGGACTTGTTTGGAATGTGTTCTGAATGTACATATACACTATATATAAAACTCACATAAGTCTTACTCATATATGAGTTTCTGTGTACTTGTTTCTCTAGTTTAACTAGACTAGCTCAGCCTTGCATAACCCTTCAACCCACTCACCCTCACACACATTCATACAAACTAACTAAATATCAAAGCAAGCTAATGTCAATGAAAAAGAAGATTGGAAATATCATGAGCTGATAAAATAGATTTCAGGCAAAATCTTCTATGAGAAACAAAGGGCACAATATGTTGATCAAAGGGAAAATTGAGTCAAAAGACATAACTATAATATTTATGGTGGCAATAAAGGTCATTAAAATACATTATCGGAGTGTTACAGGTTAGAATAAAAAATAGAAAATGCTATAGTAGTAGGAAATGCAATGCGTCACTTTTAGTGTAAACAAGAAAAATTGTGAGATGACTCAAGATTGGGAGGCTTTTCTTTCTATTGTGCATAGGGTAGCTATGGGTCAGAACTGTCTCGATGGCACCTAACAAGTACAACATTGACAAGGAAGGACTTGATACCTATAAAACAACTCAGCAAAGAAACAGAACTAATAAAACACTCAACTTGAATCCTTAGGCATATACAGATCATTCTCCTCAAAAACAGGACACATGCATTCTTTTTTAGCACACAAGAATAGATTATAGAATAGATTATATATCTTATAGAATAGATTATATATATTATATATACTTTATAGAATAGATTATATACTCAGGCAAAAATCACTGTAGTTTGACATAGAAGTGAAACAAAGAGGGGGAAAGCCATCATGATCATGTGAACAAAAAGCATTTGACAATATATTGAAGGCTGTGTATGTAAAACTAACTTAACTGGGGAAACTGATTCTTGCAAACAAGAATCAGAATTTTCTTTTTTTCAGATATTATTTAGTATTTTTTCAATTATTTTATTGGGGACTCTTACAGCTCTTATAACATTCAATACATCATTTGTATCAAGCATGTTTGTATACATATTACCATACTCATTTCGAAATATTTTCTACTTGAGTCCTTGGTATAAGTTCCTCTTTCTCCCTCCCTCCTTTTTTTAATGAATCATTTTATTGGGGGCTCATACAACTCCCATCACGATTGATACATACATAAATTGTATGTAGGTCACATTTGCAAACTTATTGCCATCATCATTCTCAAAACATCGTCCCTTCACCCAGGCCCCCAGTATCAGCTCGCTATATTTCCCTTCCTTCTCCCCCCTCCCCCATGAACCATTAGTAATTTACAAATTGTTATTATTTTCAAACTGTACACTGTCCAATGTGTCCCTACACTCACTTTCCTGTTGTCCACGGGTTTTTTTAATTGTCACACTTATTCAACATTGTGCAAGTCTTTTGAGGACTATTAGAACAAAAATAAAAATGAAAGGTATCTAAATCGGCAAAGAAGAAATAAAGGTATCATAATTTGTAAAAAATTAAGATATGTAGAAAATATGAAACCATCAGCAAAAAAAATTGGAAATAATCAGATTTGGCAATCTGTATACCAAAGTAATACACAAGACAACCAGATTTCTGTGTACTAATTGAATAAAATTTGAAAATAAACCCATGAAAGAAATACCATCTTTAATAGCCACCTAAAAGATTAAAGGCTTAGTAATAAAGCTAAATGTAGAAAAATAAAAGACTTGTACAAGGAAACTATAAAACTCTATTAAAGAAGCCAGTAGAGACTGTGTTAGGCCAAGTTGTCTAGAGAAACAAATCTGGTGACATTCATATTTGTATAAGAACTTTATATCAAGAAATAATTACCTAGCAAAAATGCATCTCACTCCCATCCCAATTAATTTCTTAAGTCCTATGCTAATCTATGAGTTTCTTTTCAGACTCATGGTAGTTACAGACAGGTGATGCAGGAAAGTTAAGCAGAAAAATTGCAGGTCTGTGGTTCAGCATCACATGGATCAAAGATTGGAATAAACATTGCAGGGTGCCAACAACTCTCAGTGTTGGTGACCCACATGAGGCTACCCCTGGAAGCAGAGTCCCAGCAAACAGGAATTTGAAATTGCAGAGAGAGGGTTGGGAGAGGGGCGAGAGAGAGATTTCTATTCTCTTCTTATAAGAATGCACAAAATTTTTCTAATTAAAAAAAAGAAGACCACATCACTGAGATATCTACAGTGTCATGAAAATCCAAGTTGATATAAAATGGTTTAATTAAGCAAGATTTAGCATTGTGAAAGTGTCAATACTACTCAAAGTGATTCAAAAAAGAATGAAATTCTTATCTACATCCCAAAATCATTCTTCAAAAAGATTAAGAAATCCCTTACAAAATTTATATGGAAAGGAAAAATACTTAATGCATATCTCACTTCACAATCATGATTCATACTACACACTCTATTGAACTCAATACAGCCTGATACTGGTACAGTGGGAGATAAAGAGACCAATTGAATAGAACAGAAAACTCAGAAATAAATTCATCTACCAACAGAAAACTAATTTTTGACAAATATTAGAAGACATTAAATGGAGAAGAGATGATCTCTTCAAAATATGTTTCTGGTAAAATTGAATTTCCATTTGCAAAAGAATGAACCAGGGTCCAAATATCACTTCATATACAAAAAGAACTCAATATTGGTTTAAAAACCTAAACATAAATTGTAGAACTCTGTGGTAGTTAGATAATTTGATATCTACTTGAAGAAGTATAAAAGTGTAGGGATGGACTACAACCTGTCAGTCAGGTCACATTCTGATGCTGTCTCTTTAGGAAAGCAATGTTATAAAAAGGACATTGGGAAACTCCCCTTCTCTCTGCTCCTTTGTCTTCTTGCTTGGTGAAACTTTGCACTGACACAGATAATTGTCTGTGTTCTGCCATGTTTCCACTGACCTTAGTTCCACATTACTCTGTCTGTGATCTTCCTCCATTCTGCATCTGTGCAAGTGGATGCTTGAGTTTGAAGAAGGAATTATGGACTAGTATCAGATGTGTGGTCTTGAGTTGGAATGGGATAAATGTTTTCCTGATATATAATTACTTCTTGATATAAAGCTCTTTATGTATAAATAAGTGTCATTGGATTTTTTTCTCTCATCAACTCAGTCTAACACAAATTCTAAAAATCATCAATGAAAAAAATAGGTATAAATAGAGGCCCAAATACTATATGACATAAATGTACTAGCACACATCATGAAAAGCAAACACATAATATAAGACACAACTTGACTGGGAGCTCCAAATATATATATATATATATATATATATATATATATATATATATATATATAATGGTAGTCAACTAATCTGGTGTCAATTTGAGGATTAAGAGTGTAGGGATGGAGTCTAGCCTGTCAATCTGGAGATACACAATGAGTCCTCTGTGTGGGCATGGCTTTCTCCTGAGAATTCTGGAGAAATTTGGTCATATTTTTCCCTTGGAGGTGAGAGATTAATGACTCAGTCTCTTGTAGACCCTCTACTGACAAGACACATGACAGCATGCTGATAGACCCTGAGCCTTGGAAACTGGAGGAACCATGAGGAGACTCCTGCCAGAACTGAGATTCTTCAACCCCCACTGGATAGACAAGACTCTGCACCCACTGGCTTGTGCTTGTCCTGGTATCATTGCATGTGCTTCATGAGTCTGAAGAGGACTTATAGATTGGTATTGGACATATGGGCTAATATCGGACTTATGACCTTGGACTGGACTTAACCTGTGATATTTTCTTTATGTTTAATTGATCTTGTATATAAACCTCTCTCATATGCATATACATGTTTATGAATTTTGTTTAGTCTATTCTACCCAGACTATCACAATTATGTACATCAAAAGATTCCTTCAAAAGAGTAAAAAGAGGACCCATTGACTATGGAAAGAAAATTTCACAATAACAACATATCAGACAAAGTACTAATATTTGAAATCTATAAAAATTTTAACACCTTAACAAGAAAAAGACCAATATCCCACTATAAAATGAGAAGCAGACATGAAGATGCAGTTTACCAAAGATGACATTCAGATGGTTAATAAATCTATGAATAAATTCTCTAGATCACTATCCATCAAAAAATGCAACTTAAACAATGATGAGATACCACATCATCCCAGAATTGATAGCAAATTTCAAAAAAGTAGAACAAAGAACTCAATATGGTATGTGCAGAGATTGGAACCTGTGTGACATTCCACTATGATAGAGAATTCTACTGATGATATACTCTGCAGTAATAAAGAACAGAACATGTACATGCACATACTCATGTTCATCACAACACTATTCACAAAATAGGAATATGGAAACATCCTCAATACTTATTGATAAAAGAATGTATTAATAAATTTTGGAACATATACATAATGGAAGCATAGGTATCATTAAAGAATAATGAATAAAACAATCAAGTTGCGAAACACATCAAAACATGGATGGATTCACAGGATGTTGTTCTAAGTGAAGTCAGTCAAACACAAATGGACAAATATTGTATGAGATAAATAATCTCTTTGTGAAAGAAGTTTTTCATGTCAAAAGAAACAATTTGTTGGTTACAAATGAGAGAGGAAGTAAGGAAAGAGAAAATGATAGGATTCACTTGAATGAAGAGGAAGAAAGGGGATGAAAATACAAGATAAGGCAGTGGGTGATTGATAAGTTGAAGACCTTTTGTAAACGCAAAAATAGTGATTTTATAAGTAATCTGCAGGTGACTCACAATAAAAAATTTCAAAATAATTACTAGGAAATAGAAAGTCTACTTGTACCTATTCTATCCCTATACTCTTGCCTAATTGCCACCTACGGTAGCTGTCACATGCCACATCTTTGTGGGTTTTTTTTCTTGCAACAGGATAGTTCACCATTTTGTAGACATTAAAACAGATAGATAAAACAGATTTTATAATTTTTACAGTTTTATTGACATGTAATACATGTACCGGACAAATAAATGATATTAATATGTTTCCAAGAGTCATAAAATCATCATCACAATTTTAGAACATTTCCTTCATTCTTGTTCCCATTAACATTAATTCCCATTTTCTCATGTCCTCTTCAACCATAAACTAGGAAATTATTATTTTAGTTGGTTTTTCTATAGATTTCATTATCCTTTATTTCACATAAAACCAAACAAACAAAAAAAATCAAAGATGCAGAAAATAATAAAAAGTGGAACAAATTAAAAATGGGTCAAGTAATCAAATTGATGTGAAGGTGGATAGGTAAAGTGGAGAACCATACTCCACCTGATAATTGGATAGTCTCTCACAGAAGGACCACATGGAAGGGATGATACATCCAGGGTGCAGTACAGAATGATGATACACATAAGTTTCCTCTAGTTCTTTAAGCTTTCCTCTTCCCACTATATGGCCTTAGATTTACCTTACTAATTTTGCTATGCCTGCATATGCACACTGGTCCTAGTAAGGTCTTTTGGTACATGATAAACAAGATATATAAAATAATCAGAAACGTAATAGGAGTAATGATACACTGGGGGTAGCGGGAGAAATGTGGGGGAGGAGAGGAAAAACTGATAGTAATGATGGCTGCATAACCCCACTTGAGGGGAATGAACTTCAGAATTTTAGGTGAATAGATTCATTGGATGATGTAAGTTATGGGAAAAATCCAAACAAACCAATAATAATAATAATAGTAATAATAATAATAAAGTAATTTATTAAGGGTTCAGGAAGGTGGCAGGGTGGAGGAGGGAGAAGATAAAGGGGAGCTGATATCAAGGAGTTCAAGAAAAAGGAAAATGGATTGTAATTAATGATGACCACAATTGTACAACAATGTCCAATCTAGTGGAACTATGGATTGTAATAATATCTGTAAGTGTTTCCAATACAATGTTTTTAAAGAGGAAAAGGAAACATATGAGTATTCTGTTCATTCTCTTCAGAATAGTAGGACAGTATTTTATTCAAAGAACACAGTGATCACTTATAATATTTTCTTTGTCATTCGAGCAGCATTAAAGACACATATGCTGGGAATTATGGAGCAATTTACTTGTTTATTTATTTTTATTTTTTTTCCACTGGTTTATTTTAAGAGAATAAGAAAACATCAAGTATGAAGTATCCTTTATTCCTCAAAGTGAAAAAAAATCAGTCAAAGGGAAATCAAATGGTGCTAAATTTTAACTCAACTAGATTCGTAGTCACATCAGTTTACAAAGTTTTCAGCTGTTTTTATTTTTGATGGAGGAATATTTGCCAAAGTTCTCATACTGATAATTCTATGTTCAAGACCATAGATTTTTCTCTTATACACAATTATCTGCATGCAACTTAAGAATCATTGATTGCATATTCCAAATTGTGTGACCATGCTTTCTATCTTTTCCCAAATAATCCAAACAAAATTACTTCAAACTCATTTCTACCTAACCTCATTAAAACATTTGTGCTTCTGCTGTAAATTTGATCTTATATAGATAAATCTTACCAAAAAGTACAATGTTCAAGCCAATATTCTTAACTAATTACTCTTTTTAAGCTAAGAAAACACCATCTATATAGTTTTTTTGCCAACCATGCCTTTCACTCATCCCCTGGTATTTTCAAAGCACACTATGCATTTTTTTTACAGCAACATAGGTAATTTTGCTAATATGTTTATATAGACGTTAGCAAATTTATATGTACAAGTAATATTAGCACAATGCAAATTACTTTGCAAAGGAAGGAATCATTGAAAAAGAAAGGGCAGATATATAATATTTGCATAAAATATAAGCTATTTGGTTCAAGGAAGAATTCAGGGGGTAGTGATGGTTTAAGTTTTAAGTTTAAAGTTTATATCAGGACTTTGGAAATTAACCCAACCTCAAAGACTTCAGAGAATTTGTATCTCAATGAGTACTGAAAGTGTGTTCTACCATTTTCCATTTTTTGATTAGGGTTTTTCTATAGAATCTACAAACCAATTTTTTTCTTTGATGCTCTTCCTTCCTCACTAATATACCTTTATTTAGTACTTTCAAAATATATAATCAAAGCTATTCATTTGCCTATAAGTAGTTTTCATCAAATCTCATTAGTTTTGATATATCATCTGTTCCCCATTGTATATATCAAAATACACTTAATAATGTCAATGATAATAAGCATCTTAATACATTAGTTATTAATACATACAAATTTATGGTTATAATGTATAGCTTTATATTGCCTTATAGATACTATTTTTCATTCTTCCTAAAATGTTTAACCATTTTTTCTTTATAATGTGTGAAGTTTCCACACGTTTGTAAATTTCCCAAATTCACTTCTGCTATATAAATTTAATACATTGTGGTTAGACAATACAATTTTTATGATTATCATTGTTTTATTTTGCTTTGTTTTGGGTTTAGGGTTTTTTTTGGGTGGGGGGCATCACTGCCCTCTGGTGGTGGGAGTAGGGGGCCCAGCCTTTGCTCCTGTGGAACTGCTGCTAGAATTGAACCTCCATCCCAGTGGGCCTCAGTCCCATGAACAACCACTACGCCACCAGGGCTCAGTCCCATTGTTTCATTTTATTGAAGCACTTTTTATATTTAGTAGATGACATTTTCATAGGCTGTTTTAGAACTGCTGAGACAAATGTGAATTTTCTTGTTATGTGGACTTTTCGTTAGATTATTTTAGTTCAACTTGGTTATACATATATACTATATCCTCATTCTTAAGTCTGATTGTTTTATCATTTAAAATGGTGAGCTCTATCAGTTATTGAGAGTGGGTTATTAAAGTATGCAACTCTCACTTAATTTCTTCTTTTTCAGTTCAGACTGTCTTTTATGTAGTGTAGTCTATTTTGTTTGTGGTCTATAAATTTATAATTGTTATATTTCTGCTTTCTTCCAGTTAGAAACTAATTTAATTCCACTTAGATGTAGAAGGTCTATTAATATATAGCTATCATTCCACTTGCCCCAATTTGTTTGTTACTATTTTATACATATCTGTTCTATATGTTATAAATAATAATGAATTTTTATGATTATTACTTTGCATAATTTTATGTCTTTTAAAGATATTGAGAGAAGAAAGAAGGTTGAGAGGTAAACTGAAGCACAAGAACAAACAAAGAAAAAGTTAATAGACTACCCTTCATTAGAATAAAAACTCCCATACCAGGTTCTGTGGTCTAGTAAATTGCCCAGGTAAGTCAAGCTTAGTGAAGAGAGTGGTGGGTTTTTATTGGCGGGGCTGAGGAGGGGTCCTTAGGAAAAGGATTGGAGGTGTAACTTCTGGGGATTTTCTACTGCTGGCATGTTTTCTCTTAGTCTAATTGTCCAGCTGTTGCAGGTGGAGAGGAAAAATGGTTATTCTTGGAGCTAGTTTCAAGAATTGTCCATCAGCTTTGTATCCTGGTATGTGCAGGGAGAAGGGTTGAGGTCCTGACAGCCGGTCTCTGACCCAACATTTCATCTTTTTCATGAGATAGGGTGACATGAGTTATTCTGGCTACTTCCTGTTGAGAAAAATGTGGAGCTACAGGCTTGAGTGTGTTGGGTCAAGTTTAGTAAACAGTTCTGTAAGGGTATAAAAGAAGCTGGTTAGCAGTTACATTGGTTATGTTCCTTATTCTCTTTTGGAGAAACTTGCAAAAACAGAGTTAGTTACAACAAAATCATGATTACTAGTGTCCCAACCAAATGGAGAAGCCAGGAGACAATAGTTTTGAAAACCAAGATGTTAATGAGGTGCTGCCTGTTGATGGTTCCTGAAATTGTCCATCATTTTGTTAAGAACTCTTGCATTGTGTTTCACTACTCCAGCTTGATTAATGTAGTAGCAACATTTTTCTTTTAAAAACATACCAATGCCTCCTTTTTCTGCAGTTAGGAGATTTAGAGCTATGTGGTTTTTGAGGGTTTCCTGTGCTAGGGAAGTAAATTGTTGCTGTATAGAGATTAGGGATTCTGAGGGAGAATTCATGATCAACTGAAGGGCCCCACTAGAGCCCAGCTGCTTCAAGTGAGTTTTCAAAGCTAAGACAAACTAATACAGGTAGAAAACAGCCCTTTTGTCATGTGGGTTGGATTTGGGACCCCATCGCCATTTAAATTTGACAGTCCTGTACATAGTAATTTGGGAGACCACAGTGGTTGGGAGACAGAAGCTTGTTACAGTATCATTGATGTATTTTGTAAGGTTGCCACTGAACCAAAAGAACATTCCTGCATGGGGGTTGCTGAGAACCCCTGTTGTGCTGTGAATACTGTTACACTAATGGTTGAAGCTGATTGCTATTGATAGCAAATAGGATATGTCTTGCTTTTGCTGGTGTCAGAAGGGCCATACAAGAGAATTCCCTTTAAGGATGTAGGGCGCTCACTGGACTTGTTCGATATGAAAAAGTTCCTAAGGACACGGCATCTAATAATGGGCACTGTAGGGAGGTACGGAGGAAGCAAGTGGATTGGCCCCCCTGGCGACAACATTGGGCTGAAATACTACAGTGAAATGAGGATAGTGCTAAACCAGGGAGTGCTTTATTCTGTCATGCACATAAGTATGCTGTGAAATGGAATTGAAGCAATAGAACCTAACAATGACAAAAATAAGCATGTGATGATCACTACGAACCTCAGTTATATTA
>PVJH01033547.1:0-21478 GCA_004026705.1 Nesogale talazaci | reverse complement strand
CACCCCTCATACACAGAGTGGGGTGAACCAAGACAGGAACAAAACAGATCAGCAGTGGGCACAAAGTAAAGCCACAAAGCCTCTGAGGAGCCCTCAAAATAGACTACAGGCTAGGAGGGCAGTTCACTCTCTGGGGAGAGAGTCATAAAGGTCAGCAGACAGGCCTGGCATCATGTATGCTTTCTCGTTGTTTCTGGGATGGGGTGTTTCTGGATCTTTTTTTTTTGCTAGTTTCTTTTTTTCCTTTTCTCTTTTTATTCAATCTTTTGTTTTCTTTTTGATTGGTCTCCACTATTTTTGTTTTGCCTACTTATATAAGGTAGGTATGGGAAGCAAGGTCTTGGAGAAAGCAACAACAGTCCCATGGTTCTGGAGGGACTCGGGGGAGGAGGAGGCAGGGAAGGGAGCAGTGAGCATACAATGTCATAGACAGGAACAACTAGGGAATTAGAATCAACAAGGAGGAGGATGTAGAGATCCTGGTGGTGTTGGAGCAACAGCAATCTAGCTGCAAGGAAATATATTAAGGGGCAGGAGGAAGGTAAAAGGAAACAGAGGAACAATCCAGGAAGCAAAGCTATGGATAGAGGTATAAACATAGGTGTGTACATATGTAAATATATTAATTCACAAAGACCTTGACCTATGTACACATATTTATATGGCAATAACTTGAGGAAGTGGACAGACTTTGGGTCTCTGTTCAAACCTACCTTCAACACAAGAAAACTTTGTTCTAACAACCTGGCATTCTGTACTGCTCACTCTCCGCACATGATCGATGACGACAAAATGGGTGCACACGCTAATGTGATAAAGAAAGTTGATAATGCCTGACTATCAAAAGATATAGTGTCTGGTGTCTTAAAGGCTTGAAGTTAAACAAGCAGCCATCTAGCAGAGTTCATGATACATAGAATCCAGGTCGATAATCCCCTCAGGAACAGAAAGGGGAATAGCAATACCAGGAGGGTAAGAGGAAGGTGGGGTGAAGAGGGAGGAAGGAGGAACCGGTCACAATGATCAATGCATAACCAACACCCATGTCCCATGAGGTGGACAAACAACAAAAATGGAGGTAAAGGGAGACAGTGGATAGTATAAGGTATGAAAATAATAATAATCTATATTTTATCAAGGGGTCATGATGATAGAGGAGGAAGAGAAAAAAGAGGAGCTGATACCAAGGGTTTGAGCAAAAAGAAAGTGTTTTGAAAATGATGATGGCAACATATGTACAAAAATGCTTGATACACTTGATGTATGGATTGTTATACGGGCTGTAAGAGTCTCCAGTAAAATGATCTTTTAAAATATATAAACAGTATATCAATGAGGGAAAGATTAATTGTGATGTCCTACCACAGGTTTTAGTTACACCAGAGAATATGAGCTAAGGCTGAGCCCCGGTGGCATAAGTGGTTGAGTGTGGGACTGCGGCCCACAGGCTGGGTGGTTCAAATCCAGCAGCTGCTCTCAAGGAGCAAAGCTCCCATGACCACCAGAGGGCAGTGATGCCCCCCCCCCAAAAAAACAAACAAAAACAAAAGAGAATATGAGCTAAGTGGTTGATAAGATTAAAGTGAAAGTTGGAATGAATATGTAATATTTGGATGGACATTATATGAAGTATTTCTGTCTGTTTTACCAGAAGGTTTTGATTGCCTGTAGGGGTGAACATTTTCCCTCCTAGTTTTCTAAAACAGGAAGCATGTAACCTCTGCCTCTGGTCAGCTTTGATCAGACAAGCTCAATGGGAACTGCTAGCATTGTCTGAGTCCACAGTGAAGTATACTTGTTGGGCAAAAATAGATGACCAGCTTAATTAATGAGATGAAAAAAGCTGGAGTGCTGGTACCAAAGAACCCTCTGCACAATGGCTCTGTACGGAGTAGCAGTTCCTGCAGACTTAGGCTAGGTTATCAAGGTTTGAAGAACATCCCGCTACCCACAACATTTCCTCTCTCTGGCCAGGTTTCAACAGTCCAAACGTCTATATCAAGCTAAAGGAGAGTGGTACTCAGCGACTGCAAAGACTTTTCCTCTGTCTAGACTTCAGAAAGAGACAACTACGGTTTCCCTTTGTGTGGAAATATCCAAATGTATATTTATCATATTGTCATAGAGTTATTTAAATTCACCAGTTTGCTATCATCATCATTCTATTGGGCTTAATTTGGACATGAAGTGGGTGCAAAGTGGATGATCGTGATACCCACTGCCAGCAAGTGGATTCTGAGTCCTAGGGGACCACAAGGTGGGTAGAACAGCTGCAGGGAATCTCCAAGACCATCGCTCTTCCAGGAAGCAGAATGCCACAGCTTTCACCAGGGGAGCCAGGGCTGGGGTCAAACCTCGGATCTTTTGGTTAGCAGCGGAGTGCTTCCACCACTGCACCACTAGGGCTCCTTTATGTTGAGTACAGCATATGATAATATCAGAAGCTGAAAAGCCAGTGAGAACTGGTTTAAACACAGTGGTGGCACATGTGATTAAGAGAGGTTGGGTGACAAAGGCAGCCGGGATCCCAGGTTGCACACATATGGTGGAGTTCAAAATATGAGGCATCTATGACATTCTATAAGCTGCTAAAATAGATGGCTATCATGACCTAACCATAGGCAAGAAGCTCAGAGTCTTGCTAGTCCCTTTGGGCTTTGAAGGATATAGATATATATTCCACATCTGAGAATAGTGCTAACTCCTATCCACAAAATGACATGAAAGGAAACCATATTTGGATGATGCATGAACAAAGACAGATCATGAGTGACTTAAAAAAAACTTTTAGGTCTCTATGATCCACCATCAGACATGAATTTGAAAGCTTTAACAACATGAATGCCGCTGAGTGGAGCTTTTAACAAAGGCCTATGAGCTACTCAGTGGCCAGCATGTGATTGTGGATCAAAAAATTTCAGGACACTGCCGTGAGAGTACCCTGCATCATTTAAAAGGCCATTCCTGGCTTATTGTTAGACATCGAAAATGTCCTTATGACTTAAAATAGTTCTAAAATCCCCAAATACCCATCATGTCTTGGGACAATGCCAGAGAGACACTCTACTAAGGAAAGCGGTGGCCAGGGCTTCACAATAAAACAGAAACCGTTGACACGTAAGTATGCTGCTGGAGGAATACAAGGAGGGACCTCTAGAACCAACCTTAGGCTCACCTGACGAGCTTCAGGTGGTACCTGGGCACCTTTTGAACAGTTCTGGGCTGACCAGGAGAGAATTATTGGTTTATGGGTGGCCGTTCAAAGGTAGATGGAAAGAGTATTGTTTGAAAATAGTCACCCAAAGACAGAAATACAGTGATACCGTGATTGTTGAACGGTTCCAATATCAAACTTTCCACTACTTGAACAAAAGTAGGGAAAAAAATACAGTCAGTGCTTGTAACTTTGCTCAATAGTCAACCCGAATGTGGTTTGAAAAACCCTGTATAGGCTGAGAGTGAGTCACACACTGATCTCTTCCCTCTGTAGACATCAAGTGGTGACGCATCAGACTAAGTGCCTCTCTCACGTAGACAGCATACATACCCTAGGTTATTAAAACAGCCTTCCTTTTTGTGTGTGCTCTATTTGTGTAAAATGTTCTAACCATGGCTCCCCAAAACGCTAGTGATGCCAGCAGCTAAGAAGGAAACTGTGAGAACCATGATAGAATTAAAGAAAGACATCACTGTGAAATTTGAATCAGGTCGCTGCTTGTCTGATTTGGCAGCTGAATACAACATGGCTAAGTTCACATTATCAACACTTTTTTAAAAAGGTGACTTCTGTCTTGGATTCCCTTTGTTTCCAGATTCTATCTGTACCAATGTACATCCTCTGGTCCAGCCAGATTTGTAAGGCAGAATTGGATCATGACAGTGGGAAGGGGGAGGAAGCAGTTAAGAACTAGAAACTATGTTTCATCATTGCTACACTGCACCCTGAGAGGGAATGTCCATCTGTCTATAGGTGGGCTTTAGGTCCCCCTCTGCAGTTCCCCTCCTTCACAATGATATGATTTTTTTGTTCTTTGATGCCTGATACCTGATTCCTTCAACACCTCGTGGTCACACAGGCTGGTGCATACTTTTCAGGCAGTTTTCCTTACAGGGATAGAAAAATGGAAAAATGATTTTTTAAAATTTATACTGAAAAACTCAAAATGGCAAAAAAGACCTAGGCCTATGGTTCAAATAGAGACTGGTGGAACCCCTGAAGAAAATGGTATAGGTCTGGAAATGAACTTACCCTCATAGCTCACTTTTCAGTCAAACATCAGATATGTCTACAAGGTATAAAACTAGGGAGGTATACACATCTTCAAATAATAGGCCATTGGAGATCAAAAGGGCACCATTTGTCCAAGTACAAAGTTCATAAAGATTAGAAATCAAGTAAGAATGGAAACAGAAAACAGGGAGGAAATGAGATAAGTGCTGTTACATGGTGGGGAATGCAATCAATGACATGAAAGAAAATATGGATGAATTATTGAATCTGGCCTAGAGACCTTCACCCAATACACACACACACACACACACACACACAGAGCTTAAAATATAGGAACCCAGGTAGGACTTACTCAAGGGCAATGTAACCGAGAAGTTGGCTGAAATGAAGGCTGAGCGTGATAATGGGATAAGGGGAAAATAAAAGGAAATAGAGGAAAGAACTAGAAGGGAGAGGGCATTTATAGCAGTCTAAATACAATCATATTGTATGTGAATATATGTGAATATATTTATGTGAATATATTTATATATGATGATGGGGAAATAGATCTAGGTGCATATATGTATAGACTTAGAATTAAGGTAGCAGATGGACATTGGGCCTTCAGTCAAGTACTCTCTCAATACAAGAACACTTTGTTCTATTACACTGGCATTCCATGAGGTTCACCTTCCTGAAATGATCGCTGAAGACAAAGTGGGTGGATAAGCAAATACGGTGAAGAAAGCTGACGGTGCCCGGCTATCAAAAGGTACAGCATCTGAGGTCTTAAAGGTGTGAAGATAAACAAGCAGCCATCTAGACGAGAAGAAACAAAACCCACATGGAAGAAGCACACCAGCCTGTGTGATCATGAGGTGTTGATGGGATCAGGTATCAGGCATCAAAGAACAACAACAACAAAAAATCTTTTCATTGTGAAAGAGAAGGAGTGTGGAGTGAGGACCCAAAGTCCATCTGTAGGCAACTGAACATCCCCTTACAGAATTGTCTCAGGGAGGAGACAAGTCAGGGTGATGTGTAGCAATGATAAAACATGCAACTGTTCTCTAGTTCTTAAATGCTCCTCCCCTCCCCCTCCTCACTATCATGATTCTAATTCTACCTTACAAATTCAGCTAGACCAGAGGATGTATACTTGTACAGATAAGGACTGGAAACACAAGAATCCAGGACAGATGAACCCCTCAGAACCAGTGGTGAGAGTGTTGATACCAGGAGGGTGGATGGAAGGTGGCATAGAAAGGGGGAACCGATTACAAGGATCCGCATATAACCCTCTCCTTGGGGGATAGACAACAGAAAAGTGGGTGAACGAAGATGTCAGACAGTGTAAGATATGACAAAATAATAATTTATAAATTATCAATGGTTCATGAGAGGAGAATGGGGAGGGAGGGGAGAAAATGAGGAACTGATACCAAGGGCTCAAATAGAAAGCAAATGTTTTGGGCTGAGCCCTGGTGGCATAGTGGTTGTGCGCGGGACTGCGGCCCACTGGGATGAAGGTTCAATTCCAGCAGTGGCTCCACAGGAGCAAAGGCTGGGCCTCCTACTCCCACCACCAGAGGACAGTGATGCCCCCCCCCCAAAAGAAAGAAAATGTTTTGAGAATGATGATGGCAACAAATGTACAAATGTGCTTGACACAATGGATGGATGGATTGTGATAAGAGTTGCATGAGTCCCCAATAAAATGATTAAAACAAACAAACAAACAAACAAAAAACAGGAATCCAAATATACCAGTGTTCAATGACTAAAAATACATCAACATTCTTAAATGGCTCCTTGGAATGGACTTCAAGAAATATGTAGCCCAGGAATTCAAGGAAACCTAAATTTCTTTAGTTAAAAAAAAAATGACATTTCACATCGCTGTCATTTATTTACACTGGCTCAAGGAAGTAGCCCGGTTTAACTCTTTCAAGACCAAATTATTTTCTGCCTGAATGTTTTTAAACCCATGCGTTTTCAGGAGTAGACCACATTTTGAATCAAAATTTTAAAATGTCGAGGCAATATAGATTTTTGATACAATTAGTGGGACATATGCATCTCCAGGGGTCTCTGGTGATGGAGGGAAGATGAGACCATTTACCTTAGCGTCACACTGCCCGCTACACAGGCCCCCGCTAGATGAAAGCGTGCACTTCGAGGGAATTGCAGTTCCCATCAACCTCAGAGGTAGAAAATGTAGACTGGCACTACACGGGTCACAAATTCCTCCCCCCTTGCTCTATTCTTCTCCCAAATGCCAATATCTGGGTTTTTACTGATACCTGGTCTGGAGTCGAGAGCTTCGTCATATGATCAGGTCAGTGGACAAAGGATGCATGCTGTAGTCTCGATGGTTGCTCATAAGGAAGAGGGCCATAAAAAATCACTAAGGGACTTTAAGTGGTGCAATAAAAGTAGATCAGGTCAACACTTAGCAGAGTAACCTTATTCTGGAATCAGGTGATAGGAACAAACAAATTGAAAACCTAGTGTTCACTTGAAATGACCATGTGGTACATGAAATGAGCAGGAATTATAGGGCAGCGGTTACCCAGAGATAACTAAGTCAACATAGAGTCCTTTTACATCCCCCGAGGAACAAAATGGTCAGGTGAACTATTCAAGAGAGAGAGAGAGAGAGACTGTAGATAGATTTGGTGAAAGATTCCTTGTAAAGAGGAGCTCCCACACATAGCTGACAAATCAATTACATTGGATCCATATTGGTAGCCCTAAAAGGCTGTCATCAGAGGGACTTGGCAGGAATAGACACTTACCCTGGACTGGGCGCTGTATATGCAGGTCCTATGTGAACATTATCAAAATATTATGAAAAGAATAGAACAGAAGCTACTATGCTAATTTGAATGCTAAGTTAGTTTCCTCTCAAATGAAAACACATGTATTCAGCCCAATGTCCACAATAATACTAAAGGGCATATCGCACCAAATGCATACATGCCACTGAATGATCCTTAGAATGAGAGCTTGGCACAAAGTTAAGTCAGGCAACTGAAACATTTGTTGTCTAAAAGGGGTGTGTGTAATAAAGCATGAAGAGCTAGTTCACCTGCTTTCACTGCTACATCTGCCTCATAGTCAACATGACAACATGAGGGGGTTAAGGGAAGGGCTCCAACAGCTAGCATCCTGTGTTTTAGTGGGAGGAAGGAAAGGAGACACAACTATCCAATTACTTCCACATAATGTCAACTTTTTCATTGTCTACCCAACAGAGTGTCTCAGCACCAGGTATACAGCTGTGGAGGTCAGAGCAGAGATGATCCCTCACCTAGAAACCGTAGCTATCCTTTAAAACTTTCAGTCAGAATTCTCAAGGATCTGATGGGGTGGATCCTGCTTCCATTTCATCTGGCCAAATTGGATTTGTAAGTGAAGGAAACGGTATTACCCAGTGGTCAGGAGAGCACACTAGTTTTATGTAAACATCTATAAGCCTATGCAAGCACACCCTGGGTAGACGGGGGTGAGCTAAAGAATAGGGACTTGCTTCTGGTCATGTGAACTTTTTTCTATGGAAAAGAATTCATGTAAATCCAATATCCCAAGTTTGAAGGTCAATCAAATTCCCCCTTTCCCCATCATTGCTGACACCAGTGGCCCATGCAGTGCTTGCTTTCTCCGATAGCACAGATCTCACCAAGTTAAAAAGCCAGACTGCCAAGCACAGATGACAGCTGTGAGTTTGGGACTTCACCATAAGACCCCAGGTTTCTCACTCGCTGGCCACAGACTCAGAAGTTTCCCACCACTCCCTCAGAACGTCAGGTGGGTTCTCTTTGTTCCATCTACTGGCCTCCCATACGCCACTGGTTTCAAAAAATGCGTTGGAATGACTTACAAAATGCACAGAGAGTACTATCTTTATGGTGGTAGATTTATTATAGTGAAAGGGTCCATGTCATTGGAAGAGGTGCATGTAAAGGTCCTGGAGGAGTCCCAGTGCAACGTTTCCATGTCTTGAAGAGGCGTTCCCACACTCCTTTCCTCAAATAGAAGGTTCTTTGAGCCTTTGTGCTCTGGTTTCTTATTTGCCATTCCTGCATGATATAATAACTCTTGCCTCCTGACACACGATGAATCTTTCCTGGTCTGGGAAGCTCCCCACGCACAGGCACAAATCCTCAGATCTGGCCTGCAAGGCCCACTTATTTGTGGGAAGCCAATAATCTCAAAGGCTATTTCTCAGAAACCAGCGATAAGGGCAAGCTGACTTTGGATAAAGCTAGATCTTTCCCTCTTTTAAGAGGTAGTAAATTTAGGGTAAAAAAAATCAACGACAAGTGCAAAGAGAAAAGTTAAGAATAAAAGAATGAATACATCAGGTATGTAATTAGAACTAAAAAACAGATATGGAATACAGTATTCCACTGCTGCCTTTAGACAAGTGAGATCAAGAGATAGTATCCCTTAACAGAAGTAGACCAGATTCCCAGAAGGCTAAGCTGTCTGTTCGCCAAGACCATCTCTATTTTGGGAACCTGACAAAGTCAAATGGAAACCCACCAACCTGAGTGGCATTGCTCTGGGAGACATTTTGGTCAGAGGCTATGATGAAGAATTTAAACTTATTTTTAATAATTGAGTGGAATTTTAGTAATGTGACACTATCTTTTGACTCGATTTTTTCAGGTTCATCTACGACGGTGATGTTCGGAAAGAAATGTCTGATAACTGCTCCCTCCTGGGTCGTCACACCATGTGACACTGCTGGCAAATGGGTCATAAATCTTGATGAGTACATGCTTAGAAAGGTTCCTGGTGACAGTTGTGGCAAGGCTAACCTGCTCAGTGTGGTGTGCAGACATAGCGATCGCCTTTGACCACATGTTTGGGAAGCTGTGAAACAGAAGAGGAAAAGACAGAAGACAGTAGACTTCCTTTGGGAGTAAAGCAGAAGGTCATTAGACATCCTCTTGGAAATCAGTTTCATCCCCAGGACACCAAAAGCCCAGGGAAGTCTTAGGAACCTAAATTACATGAACATATACCATTGGTCATCTAACATATACCATAGGTCATACCATCGTGTGAGGGTCCCAATATTGGGGGGGGGGCAGACAGGATATGTACCAGGCCATGAGTACACCATGGCAACAGGCGTGGTGGATTAAACAACACTGGCACAGGACAGCAAAAGGGAGGCAGGAGCCAGACTAGGCATTGTAGGACCAGCTAAACTTGCTTCTCATTAGGTAGGGCATTCAGAGGAAAAATATTTCTTAACTAAAATGACAGATTAGAGGACATTCCCTTCCAGGAGGACAACGGATGGGACTCCACCTTGAAAGATGAAGCTTTAATAAGGTGCTTCAGGTAGACACGATAAATAATGCTGGATAGTGCTTGGATGGAGCATTGGAAAAGGGGCTTGTCCTCTGACCCAATCGGACCTCTTGACTATTTTAATACAGAGAGAGGCAGCGGTCCTCCATCAGGCCACACTTGTGAGAAGCATACAGTCCTCTAGACCCATGGACAGTCTCTGCAGCACTTGAAGCTTGCATCAATGTACGATGGTCAGCCTGGTCCCCAGAGTGGGTTACAATGAGACATTTCCTGGGGTGCAGCTAGCTGCAATAGGAACTCTTCTGAGTAACACTCTTGTTCTTCCCAATGACCCTGTTGATAAGATTTGACTATCTATGTAAATGACTCATAATATTAATATGGATTATTAAAAATATATTAATATGGATTGTCAAAGGTACTGGGAGTGTGAGGTAAAGTCTCCTCAGAAATATAACACAAAAGGAAAAGGACTGGCCTAAGGAGGATTGGCACAACAGCTGAGCCCTGTGGTTGCTAAGCAAAAGATCCGCTATTTGAATCTCCCAGGTTACTTGGTTTCTGTAAAGATGGCAGCCTAGAAACACCTCAGGGGGCAGTTCGACTGTCCTATGCAGTCACTATGAGACAAAAACTCAACTGTGTAGTGAAACCAACATACCCACTGCCATCAAGTGGGTCCCAGCTCAGAGCCACCCAAGGGGACAGGTAAAATGTCTGCATCCGTGTGCAGAGCTGGGACCAGGACGGGAGCCAGGGCCTCGTCTTCTCCAGTGCAGTGGTGGGCAGGTTCCAGTGCAAACCTCTCAGGAAGCAGCCAAGCATTAGAGCCACTGCTTTTCAGATTAAACGAATTATGACTCAGTTGATACACTAAATCATTCAGTACACGTTTGTGAAAAGACACAGATCATGGTAGATCAAGGAGAGAAGTGAGTAATCATATGAATACAGAATCTTAATACAGGCATGCATCCGATGTCTTTACAGAGTGGATTAGTTATTGCCGTACTGGCTCTTCCAACTGTTAGGCATATTCATACGATTGCTATAAGAGTCCTATCAATGTTACACTATATGTTGGTGCTCAGACAAATAAGATGTTTTTCCGGTTAAGTGAACCTTGGCCCCAAACTCAGAATAAGCTGGATTCATCTTAACCACAGAGAGGTCTGGCTCCCAGGGAAAGGGATATCAAAGTCCTTGGAATATCCTGCCTGATACAAATGTCTTTGTTTTCGCCAGGACCATGGATCCTGCCAAGTAGTGAAGGCTGGCAATGTGATTTGGACCACATTGGATCATCTTGACTCTGGAGGGGGTGAAGATCAAGGCAGCCCAGTGATTGGGCAGCCAAGTCTATGGCACTGAGTCTCAATAGAACTCTAGACAGCAAGGACCAGGGAGCCGCCCTGGTTAACAATAGTATGGTCTCATATTGGTACAGGAAGTTCTGGATTCTCAAGGCTGCACGGGGAGAGGGCAACTGAAAACTAGAATATGGAACTTTTGTGCTCCCTTCCCTATGCATCTCTTAATCTGTATGTGATTTTAATCTGTGTGTTTGCTATAACAAACCATAGCTTTGATTAAAATAACGTCCTGTGAGTTCTGTGAATCCTTCTATATGTTATCAACCTTCTTGCGTGTGGCCCGAGGAACTCCTGAAATTGCAACTGGTTTCAGAAAACATGCTCTCAGAACTTCCTTTCACTTGAAGGCTGAACGGTATTTCATTCTATGCATATCTAATTATTTTGATTATCCATTCATTCTTTGGATGAACATTGGTGTCATTTCCATGTTTGACTGTTGCATTATTTCATTTTGTGAAAAAATTTTCCCTCCTTAGTGACGCACCCCACCACTGTCTCTGTGACACATTATGCATGCACACGTGTGTATAAGCAGGTGTGTGCCGGCACATACACACGTGGTCACAAACTTAGAAATCACAGACCAGAAACCAACGGAAGGATCTGATTGGAAGGGTGTGCCTTTGAGCACATTTTATTGTTGAGTAAAGCACTGTGGAAATGGTCTCTTATCTTGCCTTGCCTGGGTAAGCCAGTTAACTGTAAGATGTGTTTTTATTGACAGTGCCTCAATATTTTACTCTTTATATCAATGCATGATTCCACTGCAAACAAGAAAACAGCCACGTTTTTCATAGAATAACATAACTGCAGGTGCCTCTGCTCTAAAGCTGTTTACAAGTGTTTCCGTTTTACCAGGATCTATAAACTCTTGAAAAAACCTTGCATCCTGTAACACTGTAACAGTCTAAAACTATCAGGGATTATGGAAAAGGAGGATAGGCCCATAACACTCAAAATGCACTCAACTCTATAACCAAAGTGCTAATAAAAATAGTCATTATCTTAGTTTACATACCAGCTTCCCACTTCCATTTTTACCCAGAGATGTCTAGTTTCTATATTTATCACAGTTGCTTTTTATGGCTTAAATCTCAAGGAGCAGGTCTTTGGGGCATCCACCTCCAATGGTGAACGGTGTCATCAAAATTCTAAATCTGCTTTGCACCTGTACTTTTTTTAACCGCCAATGGATTTGAAACACAGGAACTATCTTCTCGATTCCTTCTTCTGCACTTCCAGCACTGCCGCATAGCTTGATGTTGTAGAGAGAACACCTATTCTTGAAACCAGGAAGCCCGCCAGTGGGTGCACTGAGGGAAGATCAGGCCTCGCGCTAATTTTTCCTGGTTCAAAATGGCTGACGAAATGAAAACAAACAGGTCCCAATGAGCAAGACGTGGGTGAGCTGAGATAATGGCTGTGCTTAGATGCGATTGAGTCAGTTCTGACGCACAGCAATCATGGAGGCGCGACAGAAACACTGGCCGATCCTGCAACGTCCTCACAATGGTCAGGATTGAGGAGCCCATTGTCGCAGCATGGTGTCTATGCAACTGGTCGAGGGGCTTCCTCTTGTTCACTGCCCCTCTGCTTGACCCAGCATGTCACTCAAAGTACACGAGACCAAGTCTCCCTGTCCTTGCCCAGAAGGAACGTTCTGGTTGTACTTCTGAGACAGATCTGTTTGTTCTTGGGGCAGTCCAGGGTACTTTGAATATTCTTCACCAGCACCCCCATTCAAATGCATCTCTTCCTCTCTGGTCTTCCTGGTGATGGTCCAATTTTCCCATGCATACGAGGCTACTGAAAATACCCTGGCGTGGGTCTGGCACACCTTAGTCCTCTCCTCAAGGGGGCATTCTTGCTTCTCAACACTCGAATGGTCCTGTGAAGATTTGCTCAAATGCAACGGATAGTTTGATCTTGTCTGCTGCTTCCATGAGCACTGGCTGTGGATCCAAGTAAGATCACATCCTTGTCGATCCCATCTTTTCTCGGTTTATCATGATGCTATCTATTGGTCTAGCTGTGAGGATTTTTGTTGTCTTTACATTAAGTGGCAATCCACACTGCAGGTTGAAATCCGTGCTCTTCAGCACGTGCTTCAAGCCCTGCTCACTTTCAGTCAGCAAAGCGATGTCATCTGCATATCGAAGGTTATCAAGAAGCCTTGTTCCAATTCTGATGTCACATTCTTCCGCCTGTAGTGCCGCTTTTCTGATGATTTGCTCAGCATACAGACTGAATAGATATGGTGAGAGGATTCAATCCCAACGCACACCTTTCTTGATTGAAAACCCCAGTTTCATTTGTACACCTGCCTCTTGATCCATGTACAGGTTCGGCTTGAGCACAATGAAATATTCTGGAATTCCCATTATTCTCAAGGCTCTCCATAGTTTGGATAACAAAAAAAGGGAAAATGTATGGGCTGACTCCCTGCTAGAAACTTAATCTCCTTCTTAGAAAACAAGGACTGGATGTGTTGCATAGCAACCAAGTATCTTGGAGAGGCAGAATTGGAACCAGTGGTTTCCCACTCAAAGAGGGTGGTCAACCGTGATGCTTTGAATATGTTTCCCTCCACAGTCCAGGCAATGATCCAGTCTCCCACAGCAGACTCCCGAAAGGGCTCACAATGCTTCTTCTGAGACTCCCACTCCAGGGCTTCAACCTGTCATTTTGTCCCACTCTGTGTATCGTGCCATTTCACCCCAATTTTAAAAATTTGACTCTGTTCTGATTTTACTTTATCAGCTATGTCTAAACCAGTTAGAACTAGTTCCCTGAGTAGGATACTGTAGTGGCATGTGTCCCTTCAGTCTTATGATTTTTTTTAATATAGCTAAGACTACCCATTTAACTGTGAAAAGCATTATCCTTGAATGCTTTAAAGGATAGTTTCTCTGGGATAAGAATGACATCAGGTATCAATTTGCATTATAGAACTGTGTAATAGATGAGTGAAATGTGCTCCATAGTTCTCCAGACACTTCAGATGAATGATTTTTCTCTGCACTAACCACACTGGGGATTTAAATCTCCTCTCTTCTAGAATCATTCAACAACGATTCACTGAGAGACTGTTATGCCCCAGAATCTGTTCTACATTCTGGAGACCCAGTGGTGAGCAAGACAGGCATGGCCCCTATTTTCATGGCCTTATGTGCTCATGGGAAAGAGACATAATAACCTGTAAACAAACCAATGTTATTTATGTTGCTGTGAAGAAAATAAAACAGGGTGATGGGTCATACAATGAGATGGGGCTTGGTAGCTGTTGGGAGGAGAGGTTACTTTAGAAACTCTTTTTATCAGGGAAGGAGCCCTAGTGGTATAGTGGGCCATACACTGGACTACAAACTCTAAGGTCAGCAGTTCAAAACCATACATTATTGCCCTGTGGAGGCTGATCCTGCAGACTGAGTTATGGCTCCTGAAGAATGAATTCAATGTATTCCAGGCTTCAAACGGTCAATGGCACACCAACTCCTACTGAGTCCCGAACCCAGGCAATGAGCACACACATTTGACCAGCACACAGAGTGAGCCTGGAATGGGGCCAGACAACTTTGTCCTCTCAAGGGGAGTTGTTGGATGCCAGCTTTGGGCAGGGGAAATGTGCTGGAGGAAGGCTTTTCAGGAGGCAGCTGGAGCAGGAGGAAGGTTCAGAGGGCTGGGGGTGGGGAGGTTGTGTGGGCCCTGAGGGAGGATTGAGTAGCCCAAGAGGCAAGATTCTGCAGACTTCGCATTTGAAAAGATCACCCTTTGGCTGGTTTTGCCCGTCCTAGGGGCCAGAAATACTTACTCTGATGAGTGAGTGACCCATAAGAGTTGTAAGAGTTCTGAGACTCACCAGAATATCTAGGTACTAAGGGGTCGTGGAATTGGCAGAAACCTCAGCATCCACTCCCCACCCCCCTCCGCCCAGGCTGATTCCCCAGTGCCTTCCAAGAGCTTTCCTGTTGCTCTGAGAGGTTTCTCTCGGTGGGTGCTTGCTGTGTTAACAAGGAAGACCTCCAATCACGCTGGGGGCAAGACCAGAAAAAAGAGGCAGCCCCCAGTGAGATGGATTGGCAGAGTGGTGCCACCGGGGTGCCGACGATGGTGGTTGTGAAGATGGAGCGGGACTGGGAAGGTAGCGTTTCGCTCTGGTCGACATAGATTTACTGTGGCTTGAAACCCACTCACCTGCACCTGACAACCACAATAGTCTCATAAGGCAGCTGCACATCATCATGGGGAGAGAGCGTTCGCTTTTTACTTTTTTTCCTTAATCATTTATTGGAGGCTCATACAACTTTTATCTCTATTCATCCATCCATCCATCCATCCATCCATCCATCCATCCATCCATCCATCCATCCATCGCATGTCAAGTACATGTGTACATTTGTTGCCCTCATCGTTCTCAAAATATTTGCTTTCTACTTCAGCCCTTGGTATCAGATCCTCATTTTCCCCCTCCCTCTCTACCCCCCACCCCCGAGCCCTTGATAATTTATAAATATTATTTATAATAATTATTATTTTGTCATATCGTACACTGTCCGATGTTTCCCTTCACCCACTTTTCTGTTGTCTCCCCCAGGGAGGAGGGTATATGTAGATACTTATTATCAGTTCCCCCTTTATACCTCACCTTCCCTCCACCCTCCTGGTATCACCAATATCACCACTGGTCCTAAAGGGACCATCTGTTTTGGATTCCCTGTGTTTCTGGTTTCTGTCTGTACCAGTGTGCATCCTCTGGTCTAGCCAGATATGTAAGGTAGAATTGGGATCATGGTAGTGGGAAGAGGAAGCATTCAAGAGCTAGAGGAAAGTTGTATGTTTCATTGTTGCTACACTATGCCCTGACAGGCTTATCTCCTCCCTGCAACCCTGTTGTAAGGGGATGTCCTGTTATCTAAACATGGGCTTTGGGTCCCCAATCTGTACTCCCCCTCACTTCCAAAGATATAATTTTCAGTTATTTGATGCTTGATAGCCGATCCTTTCAAAATCTCATGATCAACAAGCTGGTGTGTTTCTTCCATGTGGACTTTGTTGCTTCTGAGCTAGATGGCCGCTTGTGTACCTTCAAATCTTTAAGATCCCAGACATTATATCAGCTTTCTTCATCATGTTTGCTTATGCACACATTTGTCTTTAGAGATCCTGTCAGGAAGGTGAGCATCATGGAATGCCAATTTAATAGAACAATGTGTGCTTGCATTAAGGAAGTACCTGAGTGGAGGCCCAATGTATATCTGCTGCCTTAATACTAACCCTATAAGTATATGCACATAGATCTATTTCCCAACATCATGTATAAATATATTTACCTATGTACATGCCTATATTTAGACCTCTACAAATGCCCTTTGTCTCCTTGTTCTTTCCTCTATTTCTTTTTTTAATTTTTATAATGTAAACTATAAGACTTGATATTTCTCTTTGCATAGAAGAAACTGCAGTCAAAGGCCAGGATGGTTTCTGGTGCCCCTGTGCAGCTGGCATGATGCTACAGTGGGAGACGAGCTCTGCTGCTACCTGCGAGCTGGCTGCGGTGCTAAATGATCCCAGAACTCGTGGGTTCCTCATCCCCACTGTGGGAGATGAGAACCTGGGCATGGGCTGCTTACCTGTTCTTTTTGCAGCGAATTGTGAAGACCAGAAAGAAGATGACCAGGAGAAGTCCACTGCTGAGAAAAGTCCAAACAATGCCCAGGAGGACAGGAGACACTGGAGAGAGGGCTTCCCTGCTGTCGGATGAGGTCTGGGAATAAAATAAGGTGAAGCAGGGAAGAAAGAACAATCTTTAGCAGATGAGGCATGAATGACCCATTAACACCCCAGCTGGAGAGATATACCCTGGGTGGACAGTGCCCCTCGTCTTTCTCCTCCAGTTCATGACCCCTATTCCCTCAGGCCCTACCCCCCTCCCCGTCCCAATAATCTCTAAGAAGCTCGATGCTATGGGGACTGTTCACTTACAATTGTTCTGCAGAAATCTTGAAAGGGTCTCTGTGTCAGTTCCTGGCCAGGAAAACGGTCACAGAACTCAGAGCAGTTTATTTCAGGCTCCATGTCACCACATGCCCCTCTTGGTGTGCGATTATTCAGTCTTGGGGACCCACAGGTTGGGATGCTGGTCTTCGATGAAACCACAAGAGCAACTCAAAGCTTTCCTTCAGAGGCTCCATGTTGGAAAGGACGGCTGGCTCAGAATCCAAGATGAACAACCCATTCAGGAGGAAAGACAGAGCTATTGCACCAGGTTCCTCCATCAGACACTGTCCAGGGACTCCTGGTCCTCTCGCTGCCAGTGCGCACCACGTGAGCCCAGAGCCGGCACCTGAGAAACCAGCAGGTTACCCCACAGGATGATTCTGGCTTGCCACCGGCTGGCAGTCACTGTTCCGAGTGCTCTCACACCAATCCCTGAAGGAAAGGAAATCTGTTAACAAATCGATAGATGCTTTTGAATCGATATCTGTACCTACACATATAAATGATTTCTCATCATTGGGTGCCACTGAGTAGATTCCACAATGTACAGGGGTTCCATGTGACAGCAGACCTGTCCCTAAGTTTTCCCGGCTGTAACTGTCCTGAGAGCAAATTGGCAGGCCTTTCTCTAGGTGGGTCTGAGCTGCCACCCTCTTGGTTGGCAGTCAACACTATTGTACCACAAGGCCCCTCCAGACTTATTGTAGAGATTTTCAAATGCTTTATATGACTTCATTATGTGGACTTGGTTAGACTTTTATTGCACATAGTCACATACTTTATACATTAGAAGGTTTAAAGAAGTTTGTGGCAAAATGAAATGAAAAGATTATGGGATTTTTTACCATAAACTTTTTGAACCCTTCCCCTTTATATATATATATATGCATCTATACTATGAAAATGTATTAAAACTCATAGTTCCTGAGTTATACTGACCCTCTAGATCAGGGTGGAACTGGCCCAGCCCAGCAGGTTTCTGAGATTCAAACTCTGTGGCTCTCCACCTTCCTCATGCCACGATCATACAATTCCTCATGTTGTGGTGACGCCCCCCGCCCCCGCCCCGCCATAAAATCCTATTTCACCCCTGTCATTTTGCTACTGTTATGAATCAGGCGACTCCTGTGAAAGGGTCGTTCAACCCCCAAAGGGGTTGCGACCCACAGGTTGAGAACCGCTGCCCTAACTCTTCCCCGGAGTAGGCAGTGCCATCTTTCACCCACAGAATGGCTGGTGGTTTTGAACTGCTGACTTCTGGTGCAGCAGTCCAATGCATAACCACTACACCACCAGGACTCCTAGCCACATATTTCAACAAACAAACAAACAAAAAGATCCCCAGTGCTGCTGTGGATTAGGCATTGGGCTGCTAACTACAAGAGCAGTGCTTCAAACCCACCAGCCGCCCTTAGGGAGCAAGGTGAAGCTGTCTGCCTGCCATGGAGATGGGCTCTTGAAAACCCTCGGCGGGGTTGCCCTGGGACAGAATCCGCTCAGCAACAGAGGATTTTTATAATAAAACAGTATTTGACAAAGAGAAAGAACATTGGATAATTTATAGAGATAAGGCCCCACAGCCTCTCTTTAGAACTTTTAATAGCCAACAGCGAGAAAAACTTTAAAATTGGTGAGGCAGATTTCCCCTTCCCCGCTCCCCTTGCAAGACCTTTCCATGACCTTTCCATGCAACTCATGGCCGAGGTTCTGCCTGATGCTGGACTGAAACCCTGCACCGCACCCCTGGGAAGCTTGGACGCCCAGCCTTAGTCCTTGTAGCAACTCGACTCTCCATGAGGGAAGGTACATTCTATACTCAGTCAACCCGGGTCCCAGAAGAATGTCCTCTGCCAAGAGTCTTTTCTTTGCTTTTTAAAACTGTTTGATTAGGCAGGTGGTTGAGAAACCAAAGGTCTAGGAATTCCCCCAGAATGAGTGAGTGAGTGAGGGAGTGAATGGCAGGAGAACGGAGCTGTTGCTCTCAGCAGATGCTTACAATATAAATATTATGATCTGAAAGGAAGCCCCACTTTGCATAACAAAGGCGGAAAGGCAGAAAGGCTCAAATAGCACCGATAGGGAAGGTAGCTGTGCCTTGAATTCTATAAAAAACCCATCTCTTGGTAGGAAATAATAGACCTGAATTTTCACCGACCGGAAATTTAAAAGAGGAGGCCAGTTCGGCTTTGTGCTTCTTAAATGGCCGAGCACAGTGTTCTTTGATTGTGGAAGAAAATTGGAAAAGAACAAAGATGTCAATTGCTTTCATTGCAGCCACCACCGAACACAGGACCTATGTGTCAGGGAGAACAAGGTGTAGAATGCCATCTTTGGATGCTGCGTGCTGACGCAGGAACAATACAGCACCAGGTGCAGCCCATTCACTGATTCACTGGCCTCTCATGTGCTCCTGAATTATTTACCAGATTCATTACACGGAAGTCCCAAGAGGACTAAAAGCAACTGTCTCCTGTCAAAACATTTAAATTCTTGTGCAGCCTGGTCAGAAGACAGCAAAATTAAGAAGCAAATATCAATACCTGACTATGTGCATCCTTCTCTAAATGAAATGTTCATTTCTGACTTTTAGTTACTCATCTTCTATTGTGTCTTGTAGCATGAAGCTATATCACAAGTTACGAGGAGGATTATATTGTACAAACAGGATGGACTGGAAGAGTACTTCTTCTTTATTGCTCTTTTAATCATGCTGGCAAATAAGTGCCTTTATACCTGAACCTCCATAAGGTCCATGATTCAAAATAATTAGCCACTCCTCGGGGAAAAGATGCGGCTGACTGCAGCCTTGGAAACCACACCGAGTGTCACTACGAGTTCGTATGTCGATGACACCACCTGGCTTGCTGAAAGTGAGGAGACCTTGAACCCCTTGCTGATGAAGATCAAAGATTTCAGCCTTCGGTCTGGATTACAACTCAGTGTAGAGAGAACAAAGCCCTCATCACTAAACCAATAGGCAGTATCATCAATGGTGGAAAGGTTGAAGTTGCTGAGGATTTTGGTCAAGCTTGGATCCATGGCTGACGCTCATGAAAGCAGAAGCCCAAAGATCAAATGATGCATTGCGTTGGGTAACCATGCTGCACGGGACCTCTTTAGAGGGTGGAGAAGCAAGGATCTTACTTGGAGGACTAAGGTGCACTGGACCTGAGCCGTGGTATTTTCAATCACCTTCTATGCATATGAACATTGGATATTGAATAAGGAAAAGTGAAGAGGAATCAAGGTACTCAAATTGTGATGCTGGTGAAGAATAATGAAAATACCACGGACTCGACAAAAGAACAAACAAACGTGTCTTGGATTAAGTACAGCCAGAAAGCTCCTTAGCGGCAAGGCGGTGAGCCTCTGTCTCACATACTTTGAACGTGTTGTCGGGAGAGACCCGTCCCTGGAGAAGGACATCATGTAGAGGGGCAGCAAATAAGAGGAAGGTTCTAGACACGATGGACCTGCATACAGGCTGCGGCCATGGACTCCGACGTAAGAACAATGTGGGGATGGCACAGGCCTGCGCAGTGCTGGGTTCCGTTGTACACCGGGTCCCTTTGCTGTAGCTCACTCAACGGCACCTAGCTAACACGTGAGCGGGAATCTCCTAGTGGCCTTGGGCTTGGATGAGGTCCGTGTTGATGTACTGCATTGCATCGGAATACGCACAGAGTATGCATAGAGATGAAGGGGTTTCAAATAACTTATGGAAAAATGCAATGAGAAGCTAATGGAATTTTCCCACAGGCATTCGAAGCTGTCTTGTGTACGTAAGGAGTCATTGGACTGCTAACCACAAACGCGGCGGCTTGAACCCACCAACTGCTCTGCAGAAGAAAGATAAAGAAAGGATCCTGCTTTTAAATAGATTTACAATCTCAGAAACCCTAGGGTGCAATTCTGTTCTGTCCTATAGGGAAGATATGTGCCACAATAAACTAAATGGCAGTAAATTTGATGTGTGTAGATTTAGGTAAGTATGTGTAGACACACACACACACACACACACACACACACACACACCTGATAGTACTGTCAGATAAGCCTTGTTCTCCTAGTTAGGTGATGTACTGTTGCTCAGTAGGAGAGAGATAAGGCTAGTGATCTCAGAAAGAGGCTCCCCTACAGAGCCTCAGGAACTTTTTCTAAGGTAGTGGCAGTGAAATACATGAATACGTGTATGAGTATCTAAAACCTCCCTCAATTTCACTACAGGCGCTTGAGGTAGACCACACCACGTGTGATTGCTAAATAAGGAAACTGAATTTTAAAAAGTGGAGACACTTACCTCAAACCTAAAGATGTCTGACTTGAATTCATGTTTACATGCCATGGCCAATGTCCATCATACACGGGCAAACACTATGGACTGACCTCCCCCGAGGAGATAGCGAATGATCTGTGGTGTTTTCCATTTGTCGTTCTATAAACCACACTATTGGCGGTCGTAGAGTACGACATACCATCAAGCATCTATACCATCAAGCATCTATATGGCTTTCAAGCTGGGAAATGTTACACCCACTTGAACATATTTAAGAAGACATGA
>PVJH01033546.1:0-21936 GCA_004026705.1 Nesogale talazaci | reverse complement strand
GACTACTAATGAGTTTGAGCATCACTTCATGCGCTTATTAGCTTTTAGGGTTTCCTTTTCTGTAAATTGCCTGTCAGATCATTTGCCCATTTTTTTTCTCCTGTAGCTGATGTCCTTTTCTTGTTGCTTTCCAGAACCCCCTGTTCATTCTCAATGTTAATCCCTGTCACTTTTCGAACTTGAATACAGTCTCAGGCCTCTCACTTGGCATTTAATTGGCCAATGCTATTTTTTTTTTTTGCTGTTAAGTACAACTTCTTAATTTTGATTTACTCACATTCAGCAAAGTTGTGTGTCGTGATCTGTGCTTTGAACGTTTTGTTCAATAAGTCTCTTCCTCTCTCTGTGTCCAAAGATATTATCTCCCCTATGTTTCCATTAACTCTGGTCTTTAACTTTCAGATTTAGATCTTGAATCCATCTGCAGTCCCCTGTGTATGTGAGGCCATGCAATGATCCAGTTGTCATGTTCGTATTAGACTGGGCCAGCTTTCTTTATTCACCCTGTGGGCAAAGCAGCCCACCCTCTTCAGATTGATTTGAAGTGTCATAGCCTTTATTATTATTAAGTTCACATATTCATATCGGTGGGGTTTGGAGTTCTCTACTTTGTTTCATTGATATATTTATCTGTCCTTTTCTAGTTGCTTCTTTGTTGATCATTATGAACAGATCTACTCTCTCAAAGAACTCTGAGTCAGAGTCCACTCGCTACCTAACTCACCACACTCAATGCCATCTAACATCAATGATGGCTTTATAGAAGGTTTTTATATTTAATAGGGAAAAGGACATCTCTCTCTCTCTCTCTCTTATTATGATTATTTAAGTTGTGTTCATTCTTCATAGAACATCTGTCATTAACTCATATAATTTTAAAAATAGATGTATTAAGTTTCAAAAATAAGATCTAAATGGACTTTTGCTTGGCTTTGCAGGGAGTTTATCAATTAATCTGCAGAGTCTACTTAGTTGAAACATGTCATCTCGTCTCAAGAATGCCTATTATTCGATTTTTAAAATGCAGTTCATAGAGGTGTTGCAGGTTGGTTAGATTAATTCTCAGATGGATAATTTTATTGCTGTTGTGAATATTGCTTCGGTTTTCCCCCCTTCCAGGCATTTTGTTCTTAATTATGTTTTCTGGTTGGCTATTGCTGACATGGAAGGATCCTTCGGACCTTGTAGGTAAATTCTGTAGGTATCTGGGAGCCTTATCTGAATTCTTTTATTAATTTTAAGTGATTGATCTACTCATTCTGTTGACATCTCTAGATAAGCGACATTCTGTGTCTTCCTTACTTCCCTCTGTGCTGAGTTACGGACTCCAGTATGATGTCAAGCACCCTCACTTCTAGGGGACAACCCTGTCCTTTCCAAGTCGTGGATAAATTTGCCCCAAGTTTTTGCAGCCTTTATATTATTTGCTCTGGGATGCAAACATTAAGAAATTTTAGGTTAGCTCCTTTCTACTTCAAGTTTTCTAAGAATTTATTTTCACTAAAAAAGGTACTGACCCTTAGCAAATGCTTTTTCTGCATTGAATGAGAACATCGTCTGAGGGGATTTCAACAAATTAGTGGAAACGTGGAACTGAAAGATAATGGTGTTTTCCACAGTATTTTGAAGGTCTAGCATCTGTTAATTTTCCCTTCTGCAGTATATTAATGTGATGAATGAAAGAGGTTTGCTGACATTGACTCTTTTTTTTTTTTTAGTGGGCAGTGATGCCCACTGGTGGGAGTGGGAGGCCCAGCCTTGCTCCTGGAGAGCTGCTGCTGGATTTGAACCGCCAACCCAGTGGGGCGCAGTCCCGCACACAACCACTATGCCACCAGGGCTCAGCCCTTGAACCACTTTTATATGACTTTCGTATACTGTTTCTAATACATTGATGAATTCAATGAGCAAGTATTTTGTTGAGGATCTTTGCATCTCTGTGAAAAAGTTAAATAGCCTCACAAATTTTCTTTTTTCTTTTTGCCTGCTCTCTATCCGACTTTGAAAACAGGGCTATGTGAGTGCCACAAAATTAGCTGGGTAGATTTCTCTCTTGTCCTATTCCCTAGAATAACTTAAATGAGACAGAAAATGATGATTCTTCTAGGACGAATAGACCTCATAGTTAAAGCTCTCTAAAACTCCCTGGACCTAGGTTTTTTGTCCGTTTGCGGGGGGCTTTTGACTATGAGTTCAATCTGTTAAATATTTGTCGGCTCGAGTTTAATTTCACTTTATTTGTTGACGTTTACTCTCCTCTTGCAGAAATTTTGACCTCCATATTTTCCTATACATTTATGTTTTCCTGTGAGTATTTCACATAGGTCCTTATATTAGTTATCCTTAAGCTCTTCATAACTGGAACCTCAGCAGTCCTGTCGGGTAAATGTTGGACCACTAGCTGTGAAGCCAGCGGTTCAAACCCACCAGCCACTCCTCCGGGGAGAGATGAGGCTGTCTGGTCCTGTAGAGGGTCACCCTGAATAGGACTTGACCTGATGACAGTGGGCTTGGTTTGGGTTTAGCTCTTCATATAGCTTTTTAAAAACTTTTATTGAACCTGCAGTTACTTTTCCTTTTATCTGATACTGTATTTTCAATGTCTAGCCCTTTTTAAAATTAGTGTTTCCAAGGACCGGCATTTGGCTTTGTTAATTTTCTCTCTTGCTCTCTTTTTCCCTCCCTTTTCACAACTTAATTGCTGAGTGCGTTCTTTCCTTCTTCCTGGGTTGCTACGCTCTGACTCACAGCAACGCTCTGAGCCACAGCATGGAGCCCCACCCCGCCCTGTGCCCTCCATGGGGCTTCTGCCTGAGCCCCTAGTTGCAGCCACGGGGCCCATCCCTCTCGGGGAGAGCCTTCCCCTTTACGCCGCCTCTCCTCTCTACCACGCTCCATGTCGTTCTCCAGGGACTGGTCTCTGCTGCCACCTACCACAGGATGGGACAGGAAGTCTCACCATCTTTGCCGAAGGAGCACTCTGGCCATACTTACTCCAAAACAGATTCACCTTTTCTTTCTGCCGCCCGTGGTCCCTTCAGTCTTTCTCTCCATAATTCAAACACTTTGACTCTTCCTCAGCCTTTCTTACGCAATGTCCACTTTCCTTCCTTTGTGTGTATGCTGCTTTGCTCTCTTTCCACTTTGCTATTTCTTGATAAAGACTTTTATTTCATACCACACGTTTCCCACTAACTGTTGTTCTCAGCTTTTCTCCCTCTCCCTCCAAGCCCCCAGTTTGGATAGATACTATTTTGTCTTTTTCAATCACTGGCTATTTATTTATGTATTTATTCAATAATCATTTTTATTGGGGGCTCTTGAAACTCCCGTTACAACCCATACCTCAATTGCATCCGACATATTGGTACATATACCCCACCATTCTTTTCTAGACATTAACTTTCCGTTGAGCACTTGCGATCAGTTCCTCTTTTTTTCCCCTCTCTCCTTCCCGCCCTCCACCCCTGGTGACCCCTTGGTAGATTGTAGAGTGTTCATTATTTTCAAATCTCACACCCACCACCGCCATCTCGCTTTTCCTCTGGTTTCCATTGTTCTTCCCCCTGGCTGGGGGTGTGTGGTTCTGTGCCATTCATTGTGATCGGCGCCCCGCTCCCCACCTCCCACCCCCTCCCCCCTATCCTTTTGGTATCTCTGTTCCCACCCTGTTCCTGGGTTCCCATGTTTGGAGTTTTATTTCTTGCCTGTATCTATGGACATGCTCCCATCTAGTCTACATTGGAAAGCAGCACTGGGGTCGTGTTTGGAGGGGGGGGGAAGAAGGGGGGGAGGCCTCAAGGGATCAGAGGTATAATGCATGACCCCTTAGTGCTCCACTGCACCCTGATTGACTCACCCCCTCCCTACGACCCCTCTGTGGGGAGATGTTCCATTGTCCATAGCGGGCTTTGGGTCTCTGCTCCAACCCCCCTCCATTCTTAATAATGAGTTTTTGTTTGTTTGTTCACTGTTCTCCATGACACTGGTTGGTGTGCTTCTTCCATGTGGGCTTGTTGTTTGACTGTTGGATGGCCGTTTGTTTAACGTCAAGCCTTTAAGACTCCAGGCACTGTATCTTTTAATAGCCGGGCACTATCTCTGTCTTCACCACATCTGCTTATGTACCCATTTTGTTTTCAGCGATTGTGGAGGGGGGGGTGTGTGCATCACAGAATGCCAATTTGTTAGAACAAAGTGTTCTTATATTGAGGGAAGCTGTGAGCTGAGGCCCCAGGTCTGGCTGCAGCTTCAGTGTATTGCCTTATAAATAGGTGTACACAGGCCGATACCACAATAGTCATGGACTAATATATTTACATAAGTGGACACCTCTGGTACTCTGCCTATCTATGCCTTTGCTTCATAGAGCTTGCCTTTTGCCTTCTCCTGCCCTGCCATCGCTTTGTCCCTTCTTCCACCACGTGGTGTTTCCTCTCAGCTAGCTTGGTGTTGCTCTAATACTCACAGGATCTCTACCTTCTCCTAGATGCTGGCTCCACGTCCCTAGTTGTTCCCTGTTCCTGATGTCGTCTGCTCACCCCACCCTTCACGTCACCTCCTTCTCCCCCCTCTACCTTCCAGGGCCACTGGCCCCATGACCTTCTCCCCGGGCTTCCCTCCCATGGCCCAATTCATATAATTAGCCAAACCATCCGTGTCCTAGTCTGAACAATAAGAAAACATACGGTTGAAAAAAGTAAAGGGAAAAGTCCCCTCCCCCAAGGCTATAAATCTTTATGGAAGAAAACACTCTCATCTTCGTGCAAACAAGCTTGTGAGTCCACACTGCTGGCCTTGCAGTTAGCAGCTCATCACTTAAGCCACTGTGACACCACAGCTCCCTTGAGAGTTGGTAAGTGTAGGTGTCTGGAAGCCTTAGCTGCTAAACACATGGTTCTGTGAAAATCTACCAGCTCCTTCAAGGGAGAGAGAGAAGGCCGTTTACTTCTGTAAAGAGTTAACGTTTCAGGAACCCAGAGGGGAGAATCTATACTGTCTTATAGGGTCGATCTGAGGTGGATTGATTCAATGGCAATGAATTTGGCTTGCTGAGTTGGAGCCTGAAAGACTCCGTTTGAATCCCCCTTCTACCTCTCTGCAGCTGTTTCATCTTCAACAAATTAGTTAAACTCTCTGTGCCTCACTTTTCAAGGCCGAGGCCTTATAAGACTTGGATACTTGTGTGTGTCAGAAGATGCCCCTGCTGCCGGGATTGTACAACTTAGCCACGGTGGGAAAGCATGGGACATTTCCTTTAAAATGTGGATACGGAAATGCCTTATGATCTGGCCATCCCACTTCTAGCTACCTATACTAGAAGAACAGATGCATTGAAATGATGGTGTTGGTAAAGAGCAGTAAAAGTACCACGAACCGCCACAAGGACAGATAAATCTGTCTTGGAAGAAATATGACCAACGTGCTCCTTAGCAGCCCGGAAGAGGAGACTTTGCCTTAGGTACCTTGGACATGCTGTCTGGAAAGGCCGATCCCTGCAGAAGGACATCGTGCCTGGTGAAGCGGGGGGGTCTGTGGAAAAGAGGAAGCACTCAAGGAGCTGGATGGACACAGTGGCCGCACCAGTGGGCTGGAGCACAGGAACAATTGTGAGGACGTCCCGGGACGGGGCGGTATTTTGCTCTGTTGGGCTTCAGGTTGCTGGGGGCAGGAACCCACCCGATGGTCCCCTAACAGCAGCATGAAGAAAGGAGCCACTGTCACCATACAGGGTGTCTGAAAATTGTTGAATGGAAACCAAAATTGATGTGTAAATCTTGACTGAAAGCACAAAATATTTCCAAACTAAAATAAGCTATAAAACAGCATGGGAATGTTTAAGTTTGTTAACATATATAAAGACTATAAAGTATGTCTGCCTTTAGCACACATAAGTGTTAACTATTCAAGTTGCCAAACATACAGGACATTTTAGCTCTCCTTGAATTGTTCCTTTTACTTGGATAGTAATCTTGGACAGGGCTAAGCTTCTCAACTCCCTGGGAGAAAGACAGAAGGAAGGAATTGAGGGTCCAGATAAGACCGGAGAACTTGACTTGTCTCTGCAATTGGGAGCAAATTCTAATCCTCTGAAGACTTCATAGTGGGGTGGAAGCATGGTAAAGAAAGGACTGTGGGGAAGAAGGCCGAGGGAATTGGCAAGAAATGACTCTGGGCTGATTCCTGAAAGGCAGAACAATGATGTGCAGAGAATGAGGAGGAGGAGTGGCCCGAGGAGTGGCCCAAGAGGACTGTCGGGTTTCCACAACCACAGGGGTAGCAGTACTGTTTGCTGACTTGGAGAAAACAAGAGCCAATGAAGAGGTAGCGTGCCAGGTTCAGTGTGGGATAAATGATCCCTGGGCTGGGTTGGGCCATGGTCTAGATCTCCTGAAGAGAGCAAAGAAGGGAGAGAAAACAGAAGACATCTGGCCCTACTGGACCCTCACCTCCCCCAGGACGGACTCAAGGGGTGTGCCACCTGTACAGCTGCACAGAGTCCTGTGCTCAGTACTGCCGCACACAGGCTTATTGCTCTCCCCTGACCATCTTAAAATTCTTCGTTGTTACTTTCTGAACTTTTAGGGTGCTTTGAGTAAAATTGGGTTTCCCTTCAACAATTTGTACCCATTTTGCTTTGTGGCCTTGCGTGTAGTCCTCATAATGTAGCAGCCTTCTCCCCACTTCCTCCCTGGGCTCAGCGCCTTCCTTTCTCCTGTCCTATCCCTTCCTGGGAGTCCTGGTGAGGTTATGAGTTCACATCGGACTGTTAATCCCAAGGTCAGCAGTTCAAAACTGCTGGGCCCTCAGTGACTTTCGATTCCTGTCGAGATATACTCTCTGGGAAACCCACAGAGTCAGTTCCGCTCTGTCCTATGGGATCATGAGGAGTTGGAATTGATTGGGTAATATTGCTTTCAAGTTTGATCTCTCGTGCTTTATTCCAGAGCCAATGCCACCCTTTTGACCTTGTATGGTTCGTTGTTCTAAAGTGGACCCCTTCCCTGGTGTCACTATTTGTCATGGGGGCCTGTCTATCATTTGGCCAGGGGCGTGAACTCAGTTGCAGGTCCAGAGGGTGTCCAAGGGTCATGGTCTCTAGGGTTCCACCAGTCTCCATAAGACCAGCAAGGCTGGTTGCTTTTTATGATTTTGAGTTTTGTACCACATTTTCCCTCTCCCTTCATCCAAGATCAGGATTCCTTCCAACAGTCTGGCAATGGTAGCCAAGCACCATCTAATTTCCCTGGAGATAATTTTTGTTGCATTTTTTTTTCACGATGTGGAGCATAGCAAACTGTGGATAGCCTTGAGAAGAATGAGGATTCCATAACATGTCCTTGTGCTCCTGGAGATCAAGAGAGAATTGTGTAAAATGAACAAGGGACTCCCGTATGGGCTAAAATCAGGAAAGATAGGTGCCAGGGGTGTATTTTCTCACGATACTTATTCCATCTGTATACTGAGCAGACAATCAGACAAACTGGGTTAAAGGAAGATGAGGGCAGCATCGGGAAGGCAGGAAGACTTAGTAACAACCTGCACTATGCAGATGGCGCAACCCTGCATGCGGCCAGTGAGGAGGATGTGAAGCCCTTGCTGATGAAGATGGCATGGATCACAGCCTTTGGTGTGGATTACAACTCAAGGTAAAGAAGACCAACAGGGCTGAGCCCCGGTGGTGCAGTGGTTGTGTGCGAGGCTTCGACCTCTTGGGTTGGTGGTTCAAATCCAGCAGCAGCTGTCCAGGAGCAAGGCTGGGCCTCCTACTCCCACCAGAGGACAGTGATGCCTCCCCTCCAAAATATAAGAATACCAACATCCTCACAGTGAGACCAATCGGTCAGGAAAGATGCCAGCCGTGAAGGAGTTCTGTTTCACTTGACTCCACTGTCAGTGCTGGTGGACATGGCCGTCGAGAGGTCAAATGCAACAGCGCATTGGGTACATCCACTGCACAAGACCTAGATGTACCCGACCTCAGCCATGGGCTTTTCAATGCATGTGAAAATTGGACATGGTACCTGAAAGACTGAAGGTAAGTAGATGCATTTGAAATGTGGTGGGGGTGAAGAAGATCAAAAGTATCATGGACTGCCACAAGAACCAAGCAATCTGTTGTGGAAGAAGGACAGTCAGATTTCTCTGTCAAGGCAAAGATGGTGAGGCATGGTCTCATGCACTTTGGACATGTCGTCAGGAGAATCCCGTCCCTGGAGAAGAACATCATTCTTGGTAAAAGAGAGAGGCAGAGAGGAAGAGGAAGCCCTCAATGAGGTAGTTTGACAGTGACAGGAGGGTGGCAGAGCAGACATTGTTTATTTTGCTGTACATAAGGTCACTAGGGGACACAGTGGGGACCAACTGGACGGCACCTAGCAACTTCTTTGCTCCGGGTTGGGAGAAACCAGTCATGCGCCTTAGGTGGCCACTGGCAGGCTTCTAAGATGTCCCTCTCTCGTCACTGACGTGGAGATACAGGATCCTCTGTGTGTACCATATTATGCCAATTGACTTCGTGTCTTCTCCTGAGCCGATAATTTGGAGTCCTCCATTCCAGTGTTCCACTCCCCACCCCCATGACAAAGAAGAGTTCCTAACCTTGCCTACCCGCCCTCGCATGCTCCACTGTACCCATGGATACAGTAGCTGTATATACAAAGAGAAATAGCCTCTGTCACTCCTATAGACATTCATCAATGCAGCCCCAGTCAACCCTGCTCTCAATCGAAGTGTCTATCCACATATTCATGCTCAGACAATTATTAGTCCTGTTAGGGCAGGGTGGTGGTATGTGGACTGCTCTTTGTGGCCTTCAACTCTTGTGCCCCCCTTGCCCCGCCCAGTGTCTTCCTGAAAATTTTTGCTCACCTCATCTCGATTGTAAATTGCCCTTCCCTTCACCCAAGTTAATGCATGTGTACCTTCTAGTTAGTGGTTCACTCTTTCTTCCGCTCCCACCCCTGGCAATCAACAAAGACTGTTTCTTTGTGTGCATAAGCAGCTCCTTGACCTTTTACAATAATGGGCCACATACAATAGGTGCCCCTTTATGCTTGACTAATTCCACTCAGCATAATGTCTCTAGGCTCATCCATCTTACAGGGTGTATGCAGATGCATCGCTTTTCTTGGTGCATAGGTGCCAGCATTTGTTTAAGTATTCATCTGGGATGGTGACTTTGGGCATTTTCTTTTCTTTTTTTTTTTGCTATTGTGAATAATGCTATGAACATGAGTGGGCATACATCTGTTCATGTCACATCTCTCATTTCTTCAGTATTTATATACCTAGCAGTGGAATTGTCAGATCATAAGATATCTCTGTTTCCATGTTTTAAAGGAAGTGCCATATCACATTCCACAGTGGTTGCATGGCGGTAAAGTCCCAGCAGCAGCAGATGAAGGTTCCAGTTTCTCCACATCCTTGCCAGCATCTGCTGTTTCCATCCTTCCTTCCTTCCTTCCTTCCTTCCTTCCTTCCTTCCTTCCTCCCTCCCTCCCTCCCTCCCTCTCTTCTCTCTTCTCTCTGTCTCTCTCTCTCATATGAGAGCATCAATTGTACAACTAAATGCTGAAATCCTTAAGATGCACTTGCGCTGCCACAGCTACCGTCTTGGGTTTAGGGGTTGTTCCTTCGCAGAATCCATGCCCGAACCTGAGACAATTTTGTTTGTTTGTTTGTTTGTTTGTTTTGGGGGGGCATCACTGCCTCTGGTGATCGTAGGTGCTACCCAGTGCTGCTCCTGAGAGCCGCCGCTGGATTTGAACCGCCAAGCCCGTGGGATGCAGTCCTGCACTCAACCACTTATGCCACCAGGGCTCAGCCTCTGAGACAATTTTTAGGGGTCTCCTCTGACCAGTTCCAGTGGTATTTCATCCTCTAGCCTTTACTCTCCCATTATACTTTCACTTGGCATGGCAGGGGAGCCACATTTGCCACAGGTCAACTGCTGTTAATGACCGGCCTTGGAGCCACAGGGAGTTGGCGGCGGCACAAGGTGTGCGTCTGACTGTGATGCTTTGGGAAGGATGATGCTCCCTTGTCATCTCACTTCTGCGGCTGAGACCAAAGAGGCCGGAAGAGAAGGCACTTCCCCTCTTCTGCTCTAAGAAGCTTCTGCCAAGAGCACTACCATCTGTTGTTTTCTGTGTGTGCGTGCTCTATTTGCTCTTTAATTCCATCCCCCCCCCCCAACAGTTTTACTGGCCTATGATTCACATATCACATAATCCAATAGTTCAATCACATCAGAAAGAGTCCTACAATCACCACCGCAATCAGTTTTAGAACCTTTCGATCCTTTAAAAAAATCATTTTATTGGGAGCTCTTATAGCTCTTATCTTCATCCATCCATCCATTCATCCATCCATCCACCCATCCATTGTGTCAAGCACATTTGTACATTTGTGGCCATCATCCTTTTCTTTCTACTTGAGCCCTTCGTGTACCAGTTCCTCATTTCCTCCTTCTCTCACCCTCTATTCCTCATGAACCCTTGATGATTTTTTTTTTAAAAACTTCCCCATGCCTCATACCGACCACTGTCTCCTTTTACCCACTTTTGTGTTGTCCATGACCAGACATCCCACTTTTTAACAATTTAACAACGTCCCACGGCATTTTAAAATTAAAATAAATATAATACTTTTTGTGTTCTATGAAAATTTTTGTTGCTTCATATAGACCAAATTTTCAATCAAGAATCCTCCCCTGGCCCCTGTCCATGGTGTCCCACTTAAAATCTGGTCACTTTACCCTAGGAAGGGGTAAAATGTTGATCATTGTGATCGGTTCTCCCTTTCTCCCCCACAGTCCCCTTCCCTCCTGGTACATCTATTCTCATTATTGGTCCTGAGGGGTTTCTCTGGACTGGATTCCCTGTATTGTGAGCTCCTTTCTGTAGTAGTGTAAATGCTCTGGTCTAATCAGATTTATAAGGGAGAATTGGGGTCATGATAGTGTGGGGGGAGGATGCATTAAAGAAATAGAGGTAAGTTGTATCTTTCATTGGTGCTATACTGCAGCCTGACTGGTTCTGTCTCTTCCTTGTGACCCTTCTGTGAAGAGATGTCCAATTGTCTACAGATGGACTTTGGGTTTCTACTCCGTGCCCCCTCCCCATTCATATTGATATGTTATTTTGTTCTGGGTCTTTGATACCTGATACCAGATTCCATCAACATCTCATGATCACACAGTCTGGTGTGCTTTTTCCATGGACTTTTTTGTTTCACAGCTAAATGGTTGCTTGTTTATCTTCAAGCCTTTAAGACTCCAGGCACTATATATTTTGATAGCCGGGCACCATCGGCTTTCTTCACCACATTTGCTTACGCACCCCTTTTGTCTTCAGCAATAGTGTCAGGAAGGTGAGCATCGCAGCTTGCTGGATTATTAGAACAAAGTGTACTTGAGTTGAGGCCCAATGTTGCGATCTGCTACCTTAATACTTAACATTTAAGAACATAGATCTACTCCTCTCTCAATATATAAATATATTTATCAATGTACATGCCTGTATTTAGACCTCTAAAAATGTCCTTTGTCTCTTAGTTCTTTCCTCTATTTCCTTTTACTTTCCTCTTGTCCCACTATCATGCTTAGCCTTCATTTGGGTTTCAGTAACTCCTCTAGGTTACATTGCCCTTGATCAAGCCCCACCAGGCATCCTATGCTCTTTTTTGCATTGCTTTTGATCCCTTGTCCCTGGTTTGGTTGAAAGCACCCACCCTTCCTCCCACCTCCCCTTCTTCCAAGTCCCCCTGAAACCATCCGCCCAGTTGTTTTCTCCTCTGAATTGTTTAGCCTGCCTACCTTAGCTAGATGGACATGCAGAAACAATAACCAGTATAAAAACAAGACAAAGTCCAACAAAACCACAGAAGACAAAACAAAACAAACAAAAATAACAACAGCAAAAAGAAAGTCACTGACAAAACAGGAAAAGCCTATACATAGTTCCAGGTCTGTGTGTTGACCTTTAGGAGTGTTTTCCAGTGGAGTCTGATGGGACGCCATGCTCTGACCCCAACGTCTACTTTTGGTATTTCCCAGGGACTTCATACTTTCCTCCCCTTGCTGCCCCATTGCACGCCCTTAGTATTTCACCCCAGTGTGTTAGGGTCAGATCAGGCACAATCCCCACACTGTGTTTCCAGCGTTGTCCCCTAGAGCTCTATGGTTCAGTGAGGGGTGCCATGTCTTGTGGTGGGGTCGACCTCATGGCCCTTTCTGTGTCTTGACTGCTCTGAGAAGGCATATGGTCCCCATGGCTTGGTGGGCTGGGCTGTGTTCCACTCTCTCCTTCCCTCCTTGATTGCTCCTGCGTGTTCTGATCAAAAGTGCCTCTCTCCTCAAGCTGTAGCTTCAGTGCTGTCCTCTGCAGTGCATAGTTGGGAATGAAGCCAGCCCCTGTGTGTGTGTTGTTATTCACTTGGCCCATAATGCTGGGATGGGGGGGGGTGGCTATCTTTACAGCTCTCTCAGGAAGCCCTGGTTGACCTGGAGCTGCTAACTGCGAGGTCAGCAGTTTGAACACACCAGTCACTCCATGGGGTGGGGAATAGACTATCTACTCTTATAAAGGTTTACAGTCTAAGTAATTCTAGATATGGCCACTATCAGACAGAGTTGACTTGAAGGCAGTGGGTTTAATAGCTAATAAAGGCAAACATTTCTTCATGTATTTGTTAGCTGTTTGAATGTCCTATTTGGTGTTCCTGTCCTCTTTCCATTTTCTAATTGGCCTTGCTTTTTATTGTTGATGAATTGCTTAAGTTCTCTCTAAGATTTTAGAAATTAGTCCCCTGTCTGATATGTCATGACCATTTTTTTCCCCTCTATTTGTAAGTTCTCTTTTTGCTCTATGGCATAGTGTTTGGATGTGCATAAATTGTTTGATTTTGAGGTTATTTAATTTTAAAGGTCTAGTTTATCTTCTGTTGTTGGTACATTTTTTGTCACGCTTAATAAGCTTAATAGCTTATTTATGCCATGATTTAGGATCCCGAAGTCTGCCGCAATTTTTTCATTTGTTTTCTTCCTAGTTCTGGGTTTTACATTTAGATCTTTGATCCATATTGAGTTGGGTTTTGCATCAGCTGTGAAATATGCGTCCTGTTGTCTTTTCCTATGAATGGATATCTAGGTTTGTCAGCAACATTTGTTAAAGAGACTCTCTCTTTCCCACTTAATGGATCTCAGCCCTTTGTAAAAGATTAGCTGCCCCTAAGTGGATGGATTTACTTCTGCAATCTCACTTCTGTTCCATTGTTCTATGTGTCTGTCATCATACCAATGCCAGCTGATTGTGTGTGTGTATAATGGGTTTTGAGAAGAGAGAGTATGAGGCCCCATACTTTATTCTTCTTTAGTAGAGTTTTGTTTATCTGAGCTAGTGATTTTTTATTTTCATCTCTTTAAAGAGTGATGATGGGATCTGGATTAGAAGTGGATTATATCGATAAAGTTTAATTTTTGAATGTGTGTTTTGTAAGCGAAAGACAAATGGAACACACAAGGAGGAGATACACACAATACGGGGGTCAAAATTTAATTTTGATGAAGTTCAACTTACATGTTTTTTCTCTTCTTGCTTGTGATTTTTGTCATTGTTAAGAATCCATGTTTAAAGGAAGGCCTTGAAAACATAATCCTATGATTTCTTCTGGGAATTTTATGGCCTTAGTGTTTATATTTATAGGCCACTGATACATTTTGAATAATTTTTTAAATGTGGCATGTGACATGGGTCTGAGTATTTTATTTTAAAAAGTCAGAATTTCCATTTTTCGCTTCACAGATACTGTCTCTTCATGTCTTCTCACAAAGGTATGTGTCTACAAGCACCCTCGACTATGCCCCAAAGATACGGAAAATGTTTGCTCATCTCCCATGATTTCACTGTCTAGCATTAAAAAGTGAACCAAGCATGGTGCATTTATTGATATGACATTTGGCCTGTGTGTTTTTAAATTTCACCTTATCATCCGAGTTTATATGTATATGTGAATACACATCTATATTCACTCTGCAAACTGTTTTCTTTTTTTAAATTCCTTTGATCTATAGGAATTATGCTTATGTAATATCCTCAGTCCTCTCTTGCATTAAGGTGATTTTAAGCAATACTGGTATCAGGATGTAAGCACACACACTCTCGACCCCCAATCTCTCTCCTCATCACCCAATGGTGGTCTTTGTACCCTTGAGTGTGGTGAAACTTTTGGCAGCTTCAAATGATATCCATTTACTCTGCACTAATTTTTAAAATAGTTATAGAGTAATCAGATGCCTGACCACTTACTTCCTCTCATTTCCTTCCCCACTTTAAAAGAAACCCCCAAACCTTTTTCTTTATATTATTTCTACACAGTGTCTGCACGTAATACTTACACTTATCACCTAATATCTTCCACGTGCATCTTCAGATCTCCTCTGCTCATCTATGCTCTAGCCTGGATGACATCTAGACTGGATGACATCAGGCAGTTTCTGGGTTCCCTGACGCCCACGAATCACACACACACAGCGTCAATAAAGGAGGACAGGTAAATCTGGCCCTTTCTTCCTCTGGATGCTTCCTGCAGGTGGCCCTGTCCCCTCCAGTGTGACTGTGTTCTCAGAGTCACGTGATGGCACTCTCAAGGTAGTTAAATTTTGGTACTGCAGCCGTTCCCTTGCCTCTCATTTCTTCTTTGCTATTTAGAAGTCTGATTTTCTTCAAAAATCTGAATATTTAAAGAAGTTTTATTTTGTCTTTTAAGGAGCAATAATATCTTGAGATAAAGTTTCAGTGTTGACCAACTGGGTTAATTCTCGTTTTTGGTAGAATCTGCGCTTTCGATATTTACATTTAGAACCTTCTTATACTTTTAAATTCAAGTCTTTTAGACATATTTGTTCTGTTCCATGGCTTTCATGCTAGTCTCTAGTGTATCCAGTTGTACATACGTTGGCTCTCCTTTGCCTAACTTCTAAATTACTTTCTTTCAAATCCCTTTTCGTCATTTTAGTTACTCTTTTTTAATTTTTTTTATTTTTTAGGCATCACTGCCCTCTGGTAGTGGGAGTAGGGGGCCCAGCCTTTGCTCCTGGGAGCCAGAATTGAACCTCCATCCCAGTGAGCCGCAGTCACTGCGCACAACCACTACGCCACCGGGGCTCAGCCCTTACTGACTTTTTTATTACCCTCCATGTCCCTGACCGCTCTCCCCAGGTGTCTTCTCGCTCTTACACTCTTTCTACTTTAGCCTTCTTTTATCTTCTCCACACACACCCCCAATTATATCATCTGGTTTCACTTGGTGATTTAACCCCCATCTTGTCTAACACCCTCACTGCTAGCTCTTTTATTTTTGAAATATTCTGTTCTCTCAAAGTTTCCCACATGTTCTTCACTTCTTTCAGCTCACGCAGCTTTTTGCTGATACCTTCTCTTTGCCTATCAAAATGGCAGTCAGTTCATTTCTATCTTTTTTTTTCTCGTAAAATTATTTACTTGAAGAATTGCATTTCTGGTTTGTTCCTTGAATTTAAAAAACTGACTTTCCTGGGTTTGAGGGGAAAATATTTCTCTGAAGAGGGCAGAGATGGAGCCAACTGTCTCCCCGACCTTTTCTGTTGTTACCATCAAAGACTTAAGTGGTAGCGTTTCCATGTAATTGTATTTTATCCTTTAATAATTATGCATGGATCGCGTAGCCTTATTTCATAGCGCTCTACAGACATTTCTCCTCAAGGCCGTGCTCCAATCTTTCATTTTTCTCTATTCCGTTCAGGAACCAGTAGCCACATAGGGTCATGGAGCACATAAAATATATCTAATTAGAGATAGAAAATGCATTCTGAATTTCAAAGACTAGTATGAAAAATGTAAACTATGTCATTAAGAAGAAGAAAGAAAATATTTTGAAACTGTTGGTGGCAGCAATTTTACAATTATGCTTGATCTAATTGAATTATGGATTGTTCTAATATGTGTAAGAGCTCCCAATAAGGTGTTGTTTTTTTTTTTAAAGGATGCTTACTCTGGTTACATTTTGAAATCATCATCTTTTGATCACATCACATTAAAATATATCATTAAAATTAATTTTGCCCTTTTTTATTTTTTCATGGTTACTAAAAACATAAAACTATATATGTGGTTTCAATGTATGCCTCACATTGTATTTTTGTGGGACATCACTGCCTTAGACTCTCTATTTTATATTTTGCTGGTACAATGCCATAAAATCGGCTTCCTCTGACTCATTTCTTTTCTGTTTTCTAAACCTTTTTTGCCTCATTTATCCCAGTCCTCCCACCTGGTTCAATTTCCTTTTTGCCTCTGAGAGTTTCCGTCCAGGATTAAACTTCGTGAAGTGAGCATTTCATGAATATCTATTAAACCCGTGAAGCCTAGGTCTCTCATAGAATTGGCTATTTTTCCCTTCTCACCCTGCAGTTGTTTTGTACCCGCCCAAGACTTACAGTTGAAGAGAATATACTCTGGTTGAATTTGTGATTCTTGGAGGTGCTTTCCAGAGACCCACGAGGAGCTTTGGTTCCAGACACGGGCTCCAGGTCTTAGCATGCCCGCCCACGGCCCAGTGTGATGCCCCCCCGCGGGTCCTGTCGCCGGCTTCCACCCTGCCCTGTCCTTGCTGTCCCTCTTTGCCACGGAAGTGGATCTTCATCGCCGAGTTTTGTTAAAGTGGTTGTCTGTGGAATTGTTCTTGATATTCAGGAGAATATCGGGATAATGAAAAAGTGACACTGTTGTCATCATTTCAGCACCACGAGAATTCCCTCATTTTTTGGCATTGAACGCTGTGTATCTGGAACTTGTTTCGCCTGGTTGTGTAGAGTAGGGTCATTATGCGTCAGAGTTCATTTGACAGCAGCCTAACGGCAACTGACATGATCTGGAACTTATGTCGATAAATGATGTGAATTCATCACAGTCACACAATTTACATTCTATATTTCCCCAAGGTTTTCAAAAAATGACATCAATTTCTATTATGAAAGCCATGTCCACATTGAAGAAAATGTATACCTTATGGACAAGCAGAAGTATATATATATGTATATACATACACACACATATGTTTGCGCGCACACACACATATAGTCTTCCAAAGGAGACCATTTTCACAGTTTTGTCTCCATTCTTCCAGGAATTTTCAAGTGGACTGTTCTTGGGAACATCCCTTCCCATCCCGTGGATTCAATAGCCTCCTCTAAGAAGCAGAGAAAATGCCATATTTCATTAAATCGCACACAACAGCAATTCTTAAGAATCGCCATTCTTTTGGGCAACCAAAAAAGAAAAATCAATGCAAAACCCACCGCTAAGCATATTAAATATGTTGACATCTAAAAATCAATTGAAATGGTAATCATGACCTTCCAGAATTGCTCCAGTGATAAAATTATATAAATTGTAAAATACAATAAATGATGGTTATTTTCATTCCGTTCCATCAGTGTGCTAAAATTTGTCTAACCTCTGGTTGTTGAACATTTAGGTTCTTTCCAATCACTAGCGAATATAAACATTAACCGTCAATGAGTGACTGAATGGAAATGATCACCAAATATTAAATGTTAAGCTAAACAGTGATAGAAAAATACAAAATCCAAAAAGGCAGTGAGATACCATTTATACTTTTAAAATTAACAGAATCCATTTATAGTTTTTTTTTGAAAAAGGTAAAACCTCAGTACCTAATAAGACAATGTACCTAAATAGAATATAATTCCATGGCATTCCCAGCATTAAAAAAAAATAGACATACTGAAATGGGTATTCATAATATGAAAAGTGAAATTATTAAATTTATAACAAATGCATAATTGCACATTAAATATGTATTATATTACACTAGTCACTTAATATGACACCATCTTCTGTTTTGTGATGTGTGGCAAACCCTAAGCTCTAAACCTATAGAAATAGTTCCATTTTGGAGTGATCTCTATTCCCTGGTGATTTAGTGTTTAGGTGTTTGGCTATAATCTGCAAGGTGAGCAGTTCAAAACCACCGGCCACTGCTATGAGAAAGATGGAGCGTTTTAGTCCAGTAAACAGTCTCAGCCTTGCTCACAGGGGGCAATTCTACCCTGTCCTGCGAGGGGTCCTTGGAGTCATCTTTGACCTGATGGCAGTGAGTTTGGTTTCTTTGTGTTACCCATTATGCTAAGGTGACAGGATTAAGGTGGAATATAATTTGAGTCACCACTTTATCAGACTCAAGTCACCCCCCTTAGTTTCCTTGGAGGTATGCTCTGCAGATTAGTCTCATTATCAGAAAGCAGAAACCACTCCTCCATCCAAACCCTGGATGGGTCAGCACCATCCTTTTGACCCACTGACTTCCCAACCAAATCTGTGCAGAAGACCGGTGCTGAGTCATCCCTTGATGAGCGCCGATCTGATGCCAGTCATTGTCCCCAAAGACTGCTGGCCCAAGATTCAGATAGCCACCTTGAAGTGGTCCCAGTATGCTCCTTTGTCTAGCTGAGAGAGAGAGAGAGAGAGAGAGAGAGAGAGAGAGAGAGAGAGAGAGAGAGCTATCTGTTTTCACTTTCAGAAGTTTCACCCCTCTGTAGCCACACTGAGCAACTTGAGCAAAATTCAATCTCTTGCTCTGGATCCTGACCTCTGGCTCTTGGAACTTGAGCCAGCAGGCTGGCCCCACACTCGATCCACCAGCTTCAGCAGGTTGCGAGGTAGCAACAGGAAATCTGAACTTTGGACTGGGACTTACCATCTTCCACCACCCTGGGAGCCAGACCTTTGAGGGTGGGTGAGTTCTCGATGGCATTAAAACAACTTAAAAATGTGGACGTGGGCAAGAATCCTGGGGCAGAGGGGTGGTTGACACTGGGGATGATGGAACGGCTGATCCTTTTGGGACATCTTCAATCTCCACCTCATTGAGACCAGTCTCTTGATCTTGAAACAGTGCTTATATATTCTTTGAAGTGATTCAAAATTGACTATACAATGGTAGATTCAAGAAAATAATAATAAGGTTGATGAGATAACATTCTCTCATTCTAATGCACTAAAACTGGAAATTCATAATAATTCTCAAAGGCAGGAATAAAAAGCACTTGTAAAATTTAGCATTCTCTGAAAAAAAAATCATCATGGTTCAAGAAGAAATCAAACCACAGACAGCAAAGTATCTGGAAAACAATAATGAAAATAATAAATTATATAGCGTGAAATACAGTTAGAGCAACATTCGGAGGAAAACGCATAGCCTTTAAATTTATAGTAATAGTTTAAAAATCATGATTAGGGCTGAGCCCCGGTGGCGTAGTGGTTGTGGGCGGGACCGCGGCCCACTGGGATGGAGGTTCAATTCCCGCTCATAGGAGCAAAGACTGGGCCTCCTACTCCCACCACCAGGGCAGTGATGCCTTAAAAAAAAAAAAAAAGAACATAAAAATCATGGTTAAAATGCATCCCATATTCAGCTCAACAAATTAGAAAACTTAAATCTAAGAAAATCAGACAAGGAATCATAAAGATAAAAAGCACATATCCATGAATCTACAAACAAAAAAAGATAATATTACTATATCCAGGTGCTAGTTCTTTTGTGGGGGGAGGGGGAAGGATGGTTTTGTAAGCTAATTAAAAAGGAGAAAATAAAATGGACAGAACATTAGTGACAACTGGAAAATAAATACAAATAGAGAAGCAATTATGCACATTTTAAGAGACAGCCTTGAGCACCTTGAGTTAGACTTAAGAATGATTGATAAATTTACTAAGAAGATAAAACATCAAAACTGACTCCAGTGGTAGGTGACCAAGACAGCAATTAGGGAGATATGTTGTTCAGATTCTCTACAATCACCCAAAGCCAAACTCACCGCCCTGGAGTCCATTTCAACTCCCCTCTACCCTAGAGTAAAGTGATCAGCTTTTAAGCGGGACACCATTGACCAGGGGCGGGGGGCGGGGGTGGGGAGTGGGGTTCTTGATTTAAAATTTGATCTATGTGGAGCAACAACAGAAATTTTCGTAGAATGCAAAAATGGTATTGTCATATGTTTATTTTCATTTTAAAACGCCGCGGGACGTTGTTAAATTGTTAAAAAGCAGGACGTCTGGTCACTTTACCCTAGAGCACAGGGTAGAGCTGCCCTGTGCGGGTTTCTGACATGAAAAATGTTTAGGGGAACAAAGAGCCTCATCATTCTCTCCAGCTTGGGGTGAGCAGCCCCACCCCAAACCCACTATGCCACAAGAAAGAAAACGAAAGAGAGACAGCTGCTGATTCTGTAGCTCAGAGCTTCAAGGGGGCATCGGAAGAGGCCGATCCAATACCGATCAGAGAAAGTTAATGAAAATAGCAAACAAGGAGACATATGCAAAATGAATTTGAGTTTTTACAAGCAGGGGTCCAATCTGAATAAGAACCAGACAACCAGATCTGCGCACCCGCCACTGGACACATGGCATCATGGACCAAGAGGGTGTAAGTTTTCCCCAGCGGGCCCTGACCACCGCCTGGTGATTGAAGGCCCTGCTAAGCCTACTCATCAATCAGTTGCACCCCGTCCCCAAAACTGCCCTTTTCCCCCTTTCTTTTAAAAAAAGTCATTCGTTCCTCTTCGTTTTCCTACTTTATCCTCATTTTTTTCCTTCCTCGTCTGCTCGCTTGCTTTCTTTTTCATCCTATAGAGTGGGTGCCTTACCCCCCATCCACACATGCCCTCAGTTTCATAGTCAGTGGTACGTGAGCCCACAGGGCAAGACCACGGTGCTCAGCAGCCATGTTTGAGGGCTAGTGCTTGCACCAATACCGCCCTTTTGGTTGTTCCCCCCCCCCCTTTCCTGCCCCCTCATCCCCATTCTTGTTTGCTTTCTTTTCTCCCCCCTCCTCCTTTTTAAATGTGATCATGTGGAGCGGACACCCTGCTGCCTCTGTGAGCAGCAGTGCCTGCCCTGTCTTGGCATTGGGTGGTGTGTGTGCTACAGACCCCAGTCAGATTCCATCATCCTTCTTTGAAGAGGTGGAAAGACTAAACCACTTTCTACAGGCAGGAAAGAGACCCAGATAAGCACCACACATGAAAGAGCAACAAAGTACTCAGAGATTTCACACGCCCTGATCTCAAAACCTCCTGCACAACTTCAGGAGTTAGAATAATCTGATACCATGGCCCAGAGATGCATAATACAAGGACACATATGAAAATGACCACAACAGATGGCTAACTCAAGATGGATCAGAGATCTAAATATTAATTCCAAAGCCAGAAAGATCATCAAAATAGAGACAAGTCTAGAGGCCCTAAAACAGGGCAAAAAAATATATACTATTAAGCATAACAGAAAGTGCACCAACAGAAGAAGGCAAAATGAGTCAGCGGGCCCTCCTGAAAATTAAACATTTTTTGCACCAAAATTGTGAAAAGAGAGCCTGCCACCGAGGGGGCATTTTCTGCAGTGACATGTTGGACAAGGTGCTCGCTACTCTCTTAAATTTATAGAAAACCTCAACATCTCAGCAACAACAACAACAAAACAAACCACACATTGAAAAACGAATGGAGGCCCTGAATAGACACTTCATCCGAGAAGACATTCAGGCAGCCAAAAAACACAGGAAGAAATGCCTCAGAGATCAGGCCTGTGGCGAAATGCCATCTGGGCCGTTCTAACACGGAACAGCACTGTGTACAAGAAAACGAGACACGCCCTGGCCTTGCACCGTTCTCGTCATCATGGTTCCGAGGATTGAGCCCCCTTGGAGGCCCACAATGGCAAACCATCTTTTCGAGATCTTCCTTCTTTTCACTGACCCACTCCGTTACCACGCGTGCCTGGGACTGGTCTGGCCTGATAGCCCGTCTAAAGTACAGGAGACAACGTTTCACCCTCCTCGCTTCTAAAAAGCACTCCGGCCAGACTGCGTCCACTC